>JAAGNO010004431.1:140061-165492 GCA_033439905.1 Ceryle rudis | reverse complement strand
CCTCTAAAAAAATAATTAAATTTAAAAAAAAAAAGAAAGCCACACACACACAAAAAGTACAATTCCAAAACAAAACCTAACCCAACAGCATATTTCTAGGGAAAAAAAAAAAGACCCAAACATCTGCGTTTTCCTCTTTCTGGCTAGACCCAAGGCAATTCAGCCCAGGAGAACTGCTGATGATCTCCTTGGGCCTGGGGCTGAGACATCCCTTGCTCCTCTTTTCTCTCCAGCTCAACTTTTTAAATCAAGTCATCTCCCATGACACGATGCTGTACACTGACAGAGAGCAGGGCAGGGACCAATGGGCTCACACTGATACCTTGACATCTCATCCCCCCCAGCTCACCTCCAAACCATTTTCTCCAACACAATGCAGCCTCCCCTCTCCCCAGCCTCTATCTTTTCTGAGTCCCGGAGTCCTTGGTCTGGGTTCCTCCCTGCTCTCAGAGAGCACATTTTTATTTACTTTCCCATCATGTTTTTGCCTTAAGCACATAACTCCCAGCTCCAGTGGCTAGCTTGCAAGAGGCTGCATTTTTCAGATTATTGCCATAAACCTGCAAATCAGCCATTACAACAAATACTGGGTGACCACACACCTCCTCTGACCCCAGCCAGAGAGCATCAAGCTGCCTGGACCTGGGTCAAACAGGGGTTTTGTTGTGTTAGGTTTTTTTCCCCAGTATTTTATTTAATCAAACAAAACCCACCCTGGGGTCAGCAGGAAACCAAGTGTCACCCTGGGAGAGCCCCTCTGCAGCCTGAATACAGCTTCTGTCACAGCTCACACTGGCACCTCTATGCAAGGCGCCCCAGGCTCTCTATTGTACGGGCACCCCTGGCCCGGGGAGGGGTGGCAGGGCCATGCCACCCAGGCCATCTGAACCCCCTTCTGATGCACACAGCCCCCGAGCAGACGTGCACTGCTGTGTGCAAGGCAGCGGGGCTGAATCACAGAGTCCCAGCATGGTGGGGGCTGGAAGGGACCTCTGGAGATCATCTGGTCCTACCCCTCTGCTCCAGCAGGGTCATGTGGAGGACAGGGCGCAGGATCCTATTGTCCAGGTGGGTTTGGAATCTCTCCAGGGAAGGAGACTCCACAAGAAGCCCCTGTAGAGTCAGCAGTGCAGTAATGCCTGATTTTTGCAAAGTCTGTGGCCAGAGCAGCGAGACAGGGAAGTCATGGACACTGAAACCTCCTCTTGAAAAAATAATTCAGATCATCAGTTGCGGGTCCTGCCTTTTCTTCTCCTAAATTAACACTCTGCGGCCACAGAGACCTGTAGCCAAATTCTGTGGCAAAGCTGGGCCTGTCCTTTAAGGGGACTGTCCTTTCTAATCTGCACCCTAAAGCAGTAAAAGACACCCTTTTCCCAACACCCACCAGTCTTTTATTCTGGTTGTCTTGGGCATAGGACAGGACACTTGCAGTGCTGGGGACAGCTGCAGAGCCCCAGGCAGGAGCACAGCCTGCAAGCACAGTGAAGTCCCACACTGGTGGGCTTGCAATGAGCAATGAGGTGCTGGTTGTTTGGCCAGCCTCATCATCTGAGGTCTATGTCCCCTCTGGGAACCCAGCCTGGAGACAGAAAGACATTACCAACGGTTCCCTGCGGGAGAAGAGACTCACACGTCCCTGGGCTATCACACACTGGGCGACTACAACCTAATGGACAAGGCAAAGAAAACCCAACACTCCAAGCTGGTGTACTTACAAGGCTTCTGCTGCTGGTGTGTTCAAACCTATTGGTTTGTTGATGTGCTGGAGAAACAACCTAGGCAAAAGGCAATTGTGGAGGAGGCCACGATTATATTAGTGATCACAGCTGCTGCTGCTATTATTAGTGTTAAGGCCATCTGAGCCTTATTAGGTGCTTACAAGAGAAATGGACTCTCCTGAAATGTCAGTGAGGACCAAGCACTTGAAAATCCAGCCCTGGGGTGCCCTAAAAATCTTGTTGATTATTGCACACATTGTATGACTATGGGAAACTACAGCAAGTCCTGACCATGTACGAAAGTGAGAAATGGGGAGCAGAGGCAGGCAGGGCAGAGGGGAGACACACTTTTCAGAGTTCTTCCTTTCAACCAACTATGTCGGGAACTTAAATGAAAATTTTCTTTTGAGGATGGCAGAGCGTGACCCAGGCTGTCCAGAGAGGTTGTGGAGTCTCCTTCTCTGGAGAGATTTCAAACCCATCTGGACAATGTACTCCTGGGCCCCCTTCTCTGGGGGACCCTGCTGGATGGAGCAGGGGGGTGGCACCAGATGATCTCCAGAGGGCACTTCCAACCCCCACCATGCTGGGATTCTGTGATTGCACAGCAATCCCTGGTGCCAGGGTACAAATCCTGCCGCTCACGTTTGACCACGGAGTTAGGTGACAGGTCCCTTTGCAGCCATTTCAGCAAATGTGGCACCAAGTTTTCCAGGACCTCAGGTTTTCTGAGTTCTCCAAGAATACTCCGCTCTTTTTGTTCAGCAAGGGTTGTATGGGATGACCAGACTCTTTGCCAGCCCTCCCAGGTGGCAGTGGGGCATCAAGAAGCTAGACCATGTTTCCAAAGCAAACATTCTTAAAACTCATTCATTCCAGGGTTTGTAGTTTGATAAATTAACATCCTCTGATATAACACATTCTAGAAAATATCCAAGTGTCTCTTCCCTTCTCCTCATTCTTGGGTCTCTCTTTGCCTCTCTCTTTCCACTGTGTGAGCTCCTATTTTCCCATCTCTTCAGAGCAAGCTTCCATGTTCTCCTTTTCAGGCAGGGGAAAGGACCTTCATGCATCCTCATCCATATCCCTCAGCCCTATTAGAAATGAACAAAGTAATGACCTGACTCCAAAGGAAAGCCAGATTTTCCACAAAAGCAAGGATCTGCAACTGCAGGAACAGGCCCCAAAACTCTGGGGCTGAGCAGGAGCTTTGCTAACACTGGGTCACATTACCGTGGGCAGAACTGTCCGGGTCTGGTTTTTTATTGTTGGTGTGTGCAGGTACGTTGAGAAAGCCAGGGGAGTTTTTGGTTCAAGCAACCAAAGAGCAGGATGGGGAGCAGGTGGTGCTGGAAGGACTGGCTTGTTCCCAGTCACCCCACAGCTTTGCTCAGCCAGGACTGGAGAAGCTGTGTCAGACCCTCTGTTCCCAGTCCAGAGACCTGTTCACGGTTAATGCTTCTTTTGAACATTCCCTCCTTGCAGGCTGCATGGCCACAGATAATTGTTGACTTCTCCCCTCCGCAGGACGTCGGTGGTTTGAGTTTTATAGAAGTTCATGGCACAAGTCCTTGCTGTGGCAGACACAGTGGGCTTGTTGTCTCCTGGGGAGTTATATTTACTCTTCCTTTCCTTGCTGTTTTTCTTAACCTAAAATAAGATGTCCCAGACTGAAAACAAAAAGTGAGCATGTTTTGCTCCCAGCGTCTGTATAAACATATCACTTCCAAACCCTTAAATAGAGTTAATGGGATGAGCTGTGGGGAGCTCATTGAGATGCAGCAGCTTCAGAGGCTAACAAAAAACGCAGAGCTGATGGGGCCCCATTTGCTTCCTCTATCTGCCCTGCCAGACCCACAAGAGAGATCTGCTTGGCCATACCCCACTCTATGAGGCTTGAGAAATCAACCCCCACCCGCCTTGCTCTTGCTCTCCTGCAGTGCTTCTCATTATGAATACGTGGCTGTAATTAGCACAGCCCATGCCCGCTCAGAGCTTCTCCTCAGGGACAGCTGCTGGCTGGAGACATCTGTTTTTTCCCACCACAAAACAACGTTCATGTGCGAACATGTTGTTTGTTGGGAGCCGAGCTCCGCTGCAGTGAGAGGGCTCCATGCTCCTCCTCCACAAGCCCAGAGTTGATCCGGGAAGGTTGGATTTGCCTCAGGGGAAAAGCAATGATCTGTTTTGGCCTTTTGATGGTGGAGGAGTTAGGTTTTTTTTGCTTGGATAGGCTTTTCTGTACCTCAGACCACCTCTCCATAGATTAAATGGAATGTTTAAATGTTATCAAGAGCAGATAGTGCTGAAATTACATCCTCCATCAGCTGCAGACAGGGCTGGCTGATTAGCCTTTCACGTTTTCATCAATTTAAGAACCAAAAATAGTGAGACCGGGCTTGATATATCTCTGACACCTTTTCAGAAACATCCAGAGGACAAGCTCAGAGAAGATGAACTTCCATCAGCTCTCAAAGGTGGGCCAGGCAGAGAAGCCCATTTGGCCTGTTTCGATACCTCAGAGAAGAGCAAGATGAGCCCCCTGCACCACCCCTTGATGGAAAATCGTGGGGCGTGGGCAATCCCCATACTCCAGACCATCCTGTGCATCACCAGCTCTTTCTGCTGTTTCCAGGGAACACTGGCAAAAGCACATTTCACTTGGTCAGGAGAACATGGCAACTAAAAAGTCTGATGAAATTATGTCAAGTCCTTCCTCAGCAGAGGGCTTCTCCAGGCATCCAAGCAGCAAGGGGACGTTTGCTCACAATGCTTGTTCTCAGCTGGGGAAGGCAGGGAAGATGCTTTCCTTGGGTCACAGCCACAGCAGAAAATGGGGCAGCTGGTTTCTGTGAAATCCTCCATCTCAGTTTGCCATTCCTTCCTTCTCCACCTCCAAAACATGACATGGGCAATGGGCCCACTCTCCTTCACTATGATGGTCTGGATGTAGGAACTTGTCTAAAACTACTACCCCACAGCACCAAAACCACATATTTTCTACTACAGGACAAGAGCTCAAGGTTACCTTTGCTCAGCAGCAACAGCAGCCCACTACTCTATTCCCTCTATAATTTTGCTTCTGCCATCAAAGATACCTGTGTAGGAGTCACAGTTCCACCACCACAAGTGACACAGGGGAAGAGCAAGCAGGAAACCTTCCTCTGTGCATCAACACCTGGCATTATTCAGCCACTAAAACCAGCCCTGAAACATCTCTCTGTTCTTTCTAGGTGACTTAATTTTGATTGCCTTCTTATATCTTTTGGAAAAATCCTCTTCAAAGTTGGCCTTGCAAAAATAACCCATCTTCTTCTGCCCCCATGAGTCCAACTTACACCCTGGTTGGGAGGATGTGCCAGCTGCAGAGGACACCTTTCTGCTGACTGACCACTCCACCTCCAGGCTTCTCACTGACCCTCAGCCGATTTCCTGCAAATGTTGCAGAGAAAATCCCATTCAGCCCTTTGAAATTTCCTCAGCACCCCTCTGAAACCAGATGTCACCAGAGCCAGAGACTGACAGCCCAAAACATCTCAGTTAACAACTAAAAGATCATAGAATCATAGAATCACAGAATGGTTTAAGTTGGAAGGGACCATAAAGATCATTTAGTTCCACCTCCCCTGCCATGGGCAGGGACACCTTCCATCAGACTAGGTTGCTCAAAGCCCCATCCAACCTGGCCTTGAACACTTCCAGCGATGGGGCAGCCACAGCTTCTCTGGGAAACATGTTCCAGTGCCTTACCACCCTCAGAGTGAAGAACTTCTTCCTTACATCTGATCTAAACCTACCCTCAAAAATATGTTCCCATCAGCAGCGTAAACATCAAGAGACGTTTATGCTGCTGATGGGAAAAGCTTTCCGAGTGAAGGAAGCTGCTCAGCAAGAAAGGGAGATTCAGCAAAACCAACACAATCTGTGGTCAAAACTGGAAGCGATGGTAATGACAGTGGGCAGGGGGAGAACAGATGTCTGGGGAGATATGAACAGCTGATCCCACCAGACCAGAGAGTCACTGCAGGGATGCAGGAGCTGCTCACAGAGATGCTGCCCTACAGCAATGAGGCAACCACCAGACATGCTCTGTACAGCTGAAGAAAAGAGGATTTTCTCTCCATCTTAATGATGAAAAAAAATGGTGTGGGCTGAATGGGGCACAGGTTAAGCATCCTACCACACTGCTTCTGATTTAACATTTATTCACCACTGGGATTTAAATAACCTGTTCAGGGCTGAATGTGAAGGATGCCTGAACTGGACTGACTCAGCTCAGTGGGTGAAAGCCTGGGAAGATCAAGCATCTTTTCCTTCAACTCCAGGGCAAAAGTATTTAAGGACAAGGATTTATCCAAAGAGATCCTCACAGTGCTCTCCAAACAGTCCTTGCAGCCAGCTGGGTGGAAGAGAAACCACCTCACGTGTTACTGAGAATTGTCAGCCTTCAGTCCCTGGTCCACTTTTCCATTTTTCAAGGCAGAAGCACCAGGGCTGTTCACTCCATTTCCTTCCCTCCCTTCCATACATATCTCTGCTGGTGGGTCTGTGTGAAATCCAAAGCTGTTACTACCTCATTCGCAAATCATCTTCAGCACAATATCTGCACTACCTGCTAAACCAGGTATCTGAGCTGTTCATGGCAGGTTTTTGCACCAGAGAAATATCTAGCGGCCCAGAAATTGGTGTTCAGACATGGTGGACATGACTGGACCTTGCACTGAAGACCTTGCTCCAGGAAAGGAGGAAAGAAGGACTATAACCTCTATTTCCCAGACAGAAACACCAGAGGGGCCACAGAAATATGTGACCTCAGTCAATTTATAAGAGAGCCCTCTTCCACATGGCCCAGTGATCTCTTGCTACGTTTCATAAAGCTTCATGATGCTGTCTTAAAATAAAAGAATCTCTTCTTGGACATTTTCTGTGTGCAGCAGGCAGCTGAAACTTTTGTCATTGCAGCGTTTAAAAGTGAGGCTGTAAAAACAGAGCGACACGTTCCTGATCACTAATGAGTTTCCAAAAGGTGCTCTCACTTCTTTGCTTTGCTTTTCACAGCCCGGATGAGAAAACGGCTTATGTGAGCAAATCTAAAATTAATCACCTGAGTGTCTTACAGATTTCCAAGTAACAAGGGCATCTGTGAATCATTGCCTTTGCAAGATGTACAGACCTCAAAGACGGTACATCCCCACTCTCCTTCTGCCCTTTCCCTGGGTTTGTTGCTCTAAGACTAGAACAAACCTCACATCCTTACGTAAGGCAGAAACTGGGCAGCCTCACATGGATGGTCAGAAACTTGCGGACATTGATATAATTCTACCTCTGAAGCAGGCTGTAGATGGCAGGTTTCTTCCCATTGTTGTATCCTCATCCTCCTGCTCCTCTGCTGTCAGGAAGCAATGATCTCAGCATGAGAGAGACAGGGACCTGGTGGAGTGGGGCCAGAGGAGCCCCAGCAGTGCTGGGAGAGCTGGAACCCCTCTGCTGGGAGGCCAGGCTGGGAGAGCTGGGGGGGTTCAGCCTGCAGAGGAGAAGGCTCTGTCCAGGGAGACCTTCATGTGGCCTTTCAGGACTTGAAAGGGGCCTGTCAGAAAGATGGGGAGGGACTTTTGAGCAGGGCCTATTGTGGCAGGACAAGGGGTGGTGGTTTGAAACTACAAGAGGGAGATTCAGGCTGGAGAGAAAGAAGAAATATTTTCACAATGAGGGTGGTGAGAGCCTGGCCCAGGCTGCCCAGAGAGGTGGTGGCTGCCCCACCCCTGGCACCATTGCAGGTGAGACTGGTCAGGGCTCTGAGCACCCTGCTCTAGTTGCAGATGTCCCTGCTCAGTGCCGGGGGATTGGACTGGCTGGCCTTTAAAGGTCCCTTCCAGCCCAAACCATTGTGTGATTCTAAGTCCAGGTTGAGAACAACATCAATCAAATTTTGAGCCCAAAAATGCAGGAGCTGATAGAGTTATAAGCATAAGGGGACTATTTCTCCAAGGACAGTGATGTGCATTAGCCTACACTCTACATAATGTGCATGGTGCACAGGAGAATGGCTTCCTGCTGGCAGTACATCCAGCTGAGAATGTCAACACACACCCATCCACAAACCCATCCAGCCTGGCTAGGTCCCATTCTGACCATCACCGTCAGTCTCCAGCATTGGGAGCTGAAGCAGTTTATTCACAAGCCCCCAGGAAGCCAAAACCCACTATCTCCAGCGTCCCAGTCCTGTGCTGTAACCACGTGCAACCCTGGATTTGCAAAATGAGGGCTTATAACAGGCACAGCAGTGCACATCCAAAGCAGATGGTTGCAAACATACCGTCACATTATGGGATACTAGTCCTCAGGCATGTATTTTCTTCATATATCTTCAGCACACAGGTGAAGATGGACACTCAGTAGGCAGCAGCCCTTTTGCTGACCCAACCTGTGGAGTTGGCTCCCCCATTAGACTGTGCATTTTCCAAGTGAATATGTCCTTACTAACAGTTATTTATTGGAGGTCATCAGGCGACAAATGCAGACACCAAGAACACCCTACCCATCCCAACAAAACATGCAAGGAAGAAGCAGTGGAGGAGACTTCTGTGCAAATGTCCTACAGAGCCACATCTGGGGCTATTGCACATCCCTGGTGTCTTCCCTGACCAACAGCAACAATGAAGGAAGGCAGGAATAAAGATAATCCAAGTGGATGGGGAGAAGAAACTCTGATTTCCAAGAAAAGCGGCCCTACTAGGAGCACGGTGCTGAGAACACCTTGGTTTGGTCCTCTTCTAACTTCTGTGTTTCCAGACATGTGGTGTCCCTCCTCAACAGTGTGCATCCCCACAACCCTCATGTCATGGAGCCCTGCACTCTGATGGGCTCCACCACATTTCAGCATTAGCTCATCAAGGATGCTGTCCCCAGAACGTCGCCTCCTTTCCAGCCACTCTACACAGCTGTCTGCCTGTACTATTTCCACTCCCCATGCGCTATGTCCATGACCTACATCCACGTCTGGGATCCTGCTTTTCTATTAAACCCACTCCCAAATTCTCCCTTTTTCCTGTCACCAAACCCCTTTCTGTGCAAAGGTCGAGGGCTTTCTAGCCCAGCTTGGGGTGACTTCTGTGGCCAGCAAGGAGGCAGGATGGGGACAGCTTAGCCCAAAACAACCTGCAGCCTCCCTGGCCCTGTGACCCTCTGCAAGGATCTCTGCTCTCCATCCACCAGCTGCTGGGAGTGGTGATGCAGGGTTTCAAACCAAAATCCAGAATGACTCCCTCGCACATGAAGTGCTCCAGGTGGCACGGGTTCAGGGCCAGCATGGGTGGCCATCCCTTGCATTTGCCATCCCCCTTTTTGCAGAGTTGAACAGAGGTCAACTTTCAATCAGTGCCTCAAGTATCTTCATTAGAGGCTACTTGAAGGCCCCAAGCTGGCGCTGCACAGGCTCTCCAGCCCACAGGAGATGTTTGCCGGGAAGAGTGCTGCAGGCTTGGTTTGTTTTGTCTGAAACTAGTAAGTCTGGGAGATCAGCTTAAAACATTCCAGTTTGGAAGACCATTTCTCATAAACTCCTAAGCCCTTTTTTTGTTCCAGCCTAACCCAATCCTACACATTCGTTACTAGGCTAAGATCCAGCAAAGAGTTTTATTTTGAATGCCAACAGCAAATTTTTATGACCACAAAATAAACCTTGAAATATGATATGTTTAGATAAGCGATGGGAATGATAAAAGACTCTCAGCAAATTGAATCAAGAGGTAGGAACAGTTCTGCTTAAAGGACATTCAAAAATAGTGGCACCAGGGCTGGGTTGTAATTTCAGGAGGAAACATGCTGGAGGCAACAGCCACCAGATGATAATAATACTGGTTTGAATTAGGGCTCTGCAAAGACAAGCTATACAGGACCAAGAGGAGGTGTGTTATGATCAGCTCTGAAGCAATGACAAGGTCCTAGGAGTTCAGACCCCAAAGACATGCCCCAAACCTGCCTCCTGAGAGCTTTTTTCAAAGCTACCAAGCAGCACAACCGGTTGTGTCATGGTTTCCTCCTATTGAGAAGGGAGTTAAGTCTTCTTCCCCTGCACATCCATGTCACAGTGACCTTATGTGTCCAAGTAATATACTGACAGGATTCCCATGCTTCTAGAAGAAATGTTTGACCTATTCCAGCACTTGACCTGCTCACTGCCACCACCCACATCATTACCACCAAGGTAGCCAGTGTTGGACAAGATCAGCTCCTGTGTGAAGAACATCTGTCTGAAGGTAAAAGTGAGGAGCAGAGATCATCTTGGTTCACGGATATCCACCAAGTACGTGCTCTGTGTCGCCAGCTTGGAAGGGATATCACATCTCGAATGGTGTGGGTGGATGGTGCATGTGAACTATATCCACAGCTCTCCTACTCAGGGCTCATCAAAAGTCAGGGTTGACCACAGCATCAGCCTTCTTCTCAAGGTCCTCCATAGCCCAAGCACACCCAGACACGTCCAGGATTTATGGATATACAGCATCCTTCAACAAAATGCAGCGCTATTGTGGGTTCTCACTGCTAATGCAAAACTGTACGAATACTGAAGATTATAGCTGAATATGTAGAAATGCTCAAGATCTGCCCAGAAGATATTTCCTAGTGGAAACAGACAACATCTGTATCACGTAGCCCTAGATGGAGCAATTCCTGGGGAGGAATAGCCTGCAGCCATTTGCACAGCCAGGATATCACAGGCTCCTGATATCTCATCCATGATGAACTCAGCAAGCATGGCAGCACCCTGTGATGGTTCCCATCATCCTCATGATCAGTCACCCTGCCCAGGCAGGCAGACAATGACCTGTCCTCAGGCAAAATTCTTGTCAGCTTGGGGCTGAACTGCAGCTGCGGCACAGACCCAAGCCAGAGCCATTGTCAAATAGGGAGCTGAGGATGTAGCAGCTCATGTCCTCCAACCTGTTCTGTCCTCCCCTCTCAGTGTTTTCTTCCCCTGAGAATTCAGGGTAACCATCTTAATCTTTGAAGCACCCTGTGGTCCAGCTCCAGACCAGCTGAACAAACGAGTAACAAGCTAAATTGGTTGCCAATGGTGTTGCTGTCAGAAGGGCAGAGCTCAGCTGTGCATTAGCAGTGCTTTCTCAAGGGGGTCGCTGGTGATGGAGATGAACTCCTTCAGGAACCATCACAGACCTCCCCATCGCGTGCAAAGGGCATTTTGCTTACCTCGGCAAGGCAAAACAACACGTTCTCAAATTAACAGAGACAAAACAACACGAGCGGCTGCTCATCTTGCTCCCAGAGGAGAGGATAACACGACAAGGCAGATGCTCTCCACCTGGCTCCAGGCACAGCGCAGAGACACTCCGATGCGGTGCACCAGCCTGTGAAACAAAACCTGGGCTCTGACAGTCGAAAGCTTTCCCTTAACACTGATATTGCTAAAGGTGTTGGGGGAAGGAGACTCAGCCCTCAAACTGAGGCACAAGTCTCATCATGGTTAATATTTTAATTAAAGCCCCAGGTTCTAGAGTTAATGTGATGATGGAGGTGGCTCCACTCTTTATATTTCAACCAAGTTTAGCCCCAGATGACAGCACTGAAGCTCTAGACACAGCTTCTTAAATATTTTAACAAATCCATATTTTGAAGTCAAGCCCGAGGGCAAGCTGGAAGCCACCCTAACGAGCTGTATTCAATCACTCAGGCCCCATGGATGGCTCCAAGATATATCAGGTATCCTGCTCTGGCAATGAGACCCTGCCTGGGTCTCCTGAACCTTGTGCTAACTTCTATTGTGAATTTTTCAGGAGAATGAACCCAAGCCTGGGACTCCTCTCTATTTTTATCATGTTCCATCACTTCCAACAAGAACCAGACAAACAACCCCAAGAAATGCCTTGGAAAGTCTGGAGGACAAAAATAAATGCCTAGACTGTGGTTTGAGGGGTTGAGCTTGGCTCAGCCAGCTTGGGCTGGAAAATAAGCAAGATTTTTTTTTTTTATATAACACTGGTACCCAGTGAGGCAGAAAGGCCATCCCACGGGATCAGGGCGGCACAGATCCATGAGGTGGGAGAGAAGACTACAGGTCTGGACTACCCTGGCCTCAACATGTCCAGGGAGTGAAACTCACGTAATCCTGATGTTTATTTAAACAGCTTCTTTTTTCCCTTTCTGCCTCCTCCTTCCCCTCTGCCTCTCAGCTAAGCCTACATCTGGAAGCACCAAAAATAGTCTCGGAAATCCTGTTTTCACCCAAGTTCATCCACCCATGGGCCAGGCTGGGGAGCAGATGTGGGACACAGTGACTTTGCAGTAACGTAACCCAGAGAAGAGCTGGTTTTAGACCCCTGCTTCTCCACAGAGTTTCTGTGCAATCCTGGTCAGGTGAGCATGACACGTCACCTTCTGGAGCATCTCCTCCCTCACATGGAGATGGCAGCACCATCTCTTTGTCCACCTTATCACCCCAGCTGCTGGAATTTTGCAGGTTGAAATAAAATGGATATGTAAAAAAGCCAATAAAGTAAAACTTGTGATTTCTGCAGCCCCAGTGGAGGCGAAAAACCTTCCCACCGATGCCCCACCAGCTAATAACACGGAATTAAGCAGTTCACTGCCAGAGCTGGGCTCAGAGGAGAGACACATGGAGGTCTGCAGGGCATAGGGAGCTTTCCAGAAATACCTTCATCCTTTCAGGGTGAGAAACCCAGGTGTGTCAGTGGGTATAACTCAGGAGGAGGTTTTCTAGAAACTGAGATCAAGGAACAGAGGCAAGAGGAGGCACCAGCATCTCTTTATCAAGGAAAAAAGGATATCTACTTCAGTAGGTACTAAAGTCCCTGTTAAATCCTCTTGAACAAGGATGGGGATGATTCTATCAAGTCCTACCTACCCCTAAATACTATCTTGCCTAGGACTGTGGAGTATCATAGTAATGGATCCAGGATACTGGCTCTGGATTCAGGCTACAACTCCAGCTGGCAAAGCAAAACCCTCCAGCTCTTTATCTACTAGGAATAAAGATCCAGACTACCTCAAGACTTCCGTATTCTTGGTGGCTCTTGAGAAATTCATACAATCCTTAGTAGTCAACCTAATGAGATTGTCTCTTAATGTGAGATTTCCTTTGCAGAATAAAGTACACCTAAGGGCTGCTGATGTAATTCTCTCATACTAAGCTGATTAAAAGCTGAGTAGTTAGAGCCTTTTATAATTTTATTACATTAGATTCCAGAGATGAAATGAATAGAAATGACCAGACACTGAAGGAGGCAGAAATCTGTGTCCGTAGATTTTAGAGACTATAAATTACATTTGGCCGATGTAGCTGGGTGGCTGCAAGAACAAATCTAATAACGGACTCTCCGTCTGTTCGACAATATGGATAAACTTGGGCTACTGCTATTGCACAATATTAAAAGGAGAATTACAAGCAGGACCATGGAGAACAAGTAAAGGTCATCGTATCCCAAGGATTCATGCCATCCCTTTGAGGAAGATCAGCAGCCATTAGCACTGCTTAGCAACTGACTGCAGGATATTATTACCACCACCATTATTTGTAATGAGAGATGAAGGTTTGGTGGGCTGGACAGAGGATGCGACATAATAAATCCATCACCCCTGACCAAAAGGTCTGAGCTGGACCCAGCTGGACCACACTGTATAAGATAAATAAGGATTGCAGGCTTCCCTGAAGAAGCCAGGGTAACTCACAAAATCAAGGCAGATACGGCAAAATGCTTCAAGGTGCAAATCTTGATGTGGTGTTGACTTTGGGTGAATTGAGTCATTTCAGCCATTCTGGCACAAAACCCTTCGTTTCACTAGACCCTGGCTTAGACAAGTCACCTGGGGACAGAGATTACAAATGAGGCATCTGCTTGTAGAGCTCCTTCCTGTTTTCCTTCACAAGAAAGGCTGGATTTGTAAGTAGCTTCCAACCAGGTCTTTGTGTGCCCTCTTGGGCCATATTGGCCACACAACTGGGTCTGCAGTTGCCCGACTGGGTGATTTATGCAAGTCATCAACAAAGCAGCCAGTGTGAGTCGGACGACCTAATGCACAATGTGAAATTCGAGGGATATTCATGCACCGATGCTTTACATTTTTCTCCAGGCATCACCATCAGCAAAATGCTCCAGCATTCAGATGAGGGTCCTATCAAAGGTCAAACTGAAATTTGCTTGCATATCTGAACAAATATTTGTGAACAATTTTCCCCATTATTCTCTAAGCTTTACGTACACCCCATTCGGCTGAGAAGCGTGGTCCTTCTTAAAATATCAGTGGGGACTTCAACGACTTAAAAACTGCCTGAGAGCAATTAAGAAGCTGAGTATTCAAATGTATTTTCTGCAAACAAAAGTTTATTTGCTATGTATAGATAAATGCTGTCAGTGGGCTAATTTGGAAGCACTGTTGATTACCCATTGTAATGAGGCCTATTACATAATTAAAAGAGTTTTCTCCTAACTGCATTTTCCTGCTAATTAACATTTTATGCCATCTACAATGGAGACTTTGGGCTGCATCAAAGACATTATTATGCAATTTTATCCTAAGAGCAGTCTATGAATTATTAATTAATATCAAATCTGTTGATTAAAGGCTAATTTGTAAGTAAGCCAGTCATAGCTAGGGACATGCTTTGCCCATAAGAATTCCCCTGAAACATGGTCCAAAATAATATGGACTAAAGAAAAGGTAAAGGACTGGGAGTGTGAAACATGGGAGAATGGGGTAATTTAGAAGAACCTCTGATGTTTTTCCAGAAATTCCAGTTGTTGGGTTTTTATTTTAATTAAATAGCATCTTCTAAAATGCTCTGTCATGTCCCGGCAGGATTCCCCAAGTGAAAACAATGAAGTCCTTGTTCTTTGTGTGAGACAAACAACAACAGAAACCTACCGTACAAATTCACCACAACCTGGAAGTTCAGATCAGACAATACCCAGGCTGGGGGTGGAAGCAGCAGATGTTAGCAGAAATTGGAGAATATCTACAGAAATGCTTTTGCATCACCTTAAAAAGTGAAATGTGGGCCGGACCAAGGCTGCAGTATGAATGTGGGGAGTGTTGCCTTCCTGCAGGTCACTTATACATTTATCCAAATACAGGTTCAATTGGTTAAACCAAGCTGCCAAATGGTTACTGGGCAAAGTCCTGGATTACTGGGGTCAAGAGCAGACTCCCTTCAACGTGAGCCAATTCATCATCTGAATTGCCCACCACAGGCAATAATCAAGGCACATCAGGCCCTGTAACATTGCATCCAGACCAGCTGCACCCCCTGTGCCTTGCCTGTGATGAATCGGGGGCTCTGGAGGGCAGCTGGGCTTGCTGAGCTGCTGGCTGCGAGCCACAGTCACCCTGAAAAGTCAAACCTTGGGGCTTCATTGAAGACCAAGCATCCCATGGGACTAGAGTGGAAGGCTGGGGAGCGCCTGCCCTGTGCTACTCGGCCACCGTGAAGTCAGGGTTCATTAATCACAAGCACCACGACATGGCATCATCCAGGGTTTCAGAGATGGAGGCACAGCCTGATGCACCCTCCCCCAACCCCAGCATCTGCTCACTGCTGCCACAGCCCATTTCTGCTCTGTGGTCAGACTTAAACTGACTGCAGCTCATCCTGAGGTCAGAAATGGTGCTAGAAGCAAGAATAAGAAAGAATAAGAATAAAAAATCGTAGAGTCATAGCATCATAGTCATAGAATCACAGAATCATACGATTATAGAATCATGTGCTGATTTAGGTTGGAAGGGACCTTTCAAGGTCATCTCATCCAACCCCCCGGCACTGAGCCAGGACATCTGCAACTAGAGCAGGGTGCTCAGAGCCCCGGCCAACCTCCCCTACAATGGTTCCAGGGATGGGGCAGCGACCACCTCTCTGGGCAACCTGGGCCAAGGTCTCATCACCCTCAGCGTCAACAATTTCTCCCTTCTCTCCAGTCTGAATCTCCCTCTTCTATTTTAAAGCCATCACCCCTTGTCCTGTTGAAACAGGCCCTGCTAAAAAGACTGTCCACATCTTTCTTATTATAAAAATAGTAATAATAATTTTAATATGTATAATACTTATTATTGCTCTTGTTGCTGTTATAATTACCATTATTATTGTCATTATTATTAATCAGCTGGGTGACGTGCATACTATGGCATAGCTGGAGATACCTGAAATGCCCTCCAGGTACTGCACAGATTGTGTCTGGGCAGGGAGAGGAGACCAGGCTGCTTTTCTCCAGGAAATGCCTGCTGGGAAAAGCCACTTGTAGCCGTCTTGTTTACCAACAGGCTGCAAGGGTGCTGTGTGTTACCATGATGGGCATGCTGCAATCAGGCTTTGTGTCTTAATTATAATAGGGGAAGGGGAAAGTGGATGTGATGGTGGTGGTTGCAGCATGGTACAGCCCTGATTCTGCAGTAGCTCATGATGTGTCTCTCACTCACTGTGATCAGAGTGGCATGTGACTCGGGTGTGAAAAAAAGCAAAATAGGTCATAAATAGACAAGTAGGTCAAGCAAACAGCCATGCTTCAGGTCTGGGGCATCCACAGATGTCTTGGCTGGAACAGGAGTTTCTGAAGAGTAAAGCGGGATCGACAACATCTATCCCTTAAGATCAACTCCAGTATATGCCCACACCCAAAAAGGTGAAAATCTCCCAGATTCCTGGTTCAAGCACATCCCCAGCCCCAGAGTTGAAGGTCCTTTCCCTTCTGATGACAACAGCTGCTTGTATGGACTCACCCTCTGCAAGCCTGTGCCTGCATGTAGCCTGGCTGGAGGCACGTTGTTAACTCCTGTGGTACCCAGGAGCAGTAACAAAGCCCAGGACCAATTAGTCATTGTCCTCCTCCCAAGTAAAATACTCAGGAGAAATAATTGTTGGAATTCATAAGCCCTTGGATACAGCAATGATTAATGAGAGCAGCTAACTACAGAGACCTGTAGGAAGATACAGCTATGTTTACATCAGCCATTTTCATTATGCTTTTCTCACTTTGACTTCTCTCATTATTTTAGAAGGCACAATGAAGAGCTCTTTCAGTCATGTAAAAATGAAGCCAGACAGTAGACTTGGAGAGAGGATCTGGAAGGCTTTTCTTTACAAAACTGGGTAATTTTGAGGGTAGACTAAGGGAAAGCATTGATCATATAATTTCTTTATACTAAATGTAGTCATCTCAAATTTAGAAAGAACTTTCCCACTTTGGGTTTGCTGACAGATCCTATCTCAAGTGAAAGCCCCATTGCAGAAGGTATCGGTGATAGTAGGTCTCCCAAATTTGGGTGCTTTTCTCTGGTCTCCAGTACATACATCTCTGCTGTACTGCAAAACTAAGGAGTTGCTCCCCAAAACGGAAGGGCCATTTGTCAGTACCCCCCAGTGCCACAGCAGCACTCGCAATACTGTTGTAGGCACTGCACCATTTGGGTCCATTTGAAGAAAACACCTTTTCTAGCACATTTCTGGCCATCAGGACTTCAAAGGGAAGCACAAAAACATTAACTGGATGCAAACAAAGGCTCAGAAGTGGAGAAACAGACCCTCCATTGCTATTTTTTTCTCAGATTTTAAACACAGCGTTTCACTTGGCTAATTTCTGCTCTTTAACTGCAAGAAGGTAGAGTGTATCGGGGGCCTCCATTCACCACCCAGAGTAACTCCAGCCTCAGCAGTTCATCTCCTCACTGATCGTTCTTGCAGTGAAACCAACCCATTCATTTCTAAAGCCGTGAAAACACAAACAGCCACCTCTCCCATCCTGGTAAGCTCTCTGGGTGGTTAAAGCCATGCCATATTTCCTGCTTCTACCAGACTAGGCTGTGGACTTTCTGACCCTGGCTGTTGGCAGAAAGCCAGGCCATCCTATCGACTACAATTTTTAATTTTTTTTTTTTTTTTAAACAAATGGTTCACATACAACAGCCTATAAATACCCAAGCAATTTACTGCAGTTTTACCACTCTCCATTTTTCTGGTCTCAGCACTGGTGCTCCAAGTTCAGCCCCAATCCAAATTAATACACAGCAGTAGCTCTGCATGTCAATTAGAGGGAGAAGGTTATTTTCTGGCTCGACCTCTGAGAGCAAGTGCTAATGCACTACAGAAAAATGCAGTGATCCATCACCCAAACTCCATCCAGGACCACTTTTTTCTATGAGAGGGGCTTGCAATAACTTAGTTGACACCATCAGTCATTTCTTGGCCATGCTCTTGGGGCCTTTCACAGCATTACATCCAAGTGCTGCAGGACCAGGAGTATTCAGCCCCAGACACTGATTGAACACAACACCTTATTATTCATTTTATGGTAGCAGCTTGGTACTCCGGTCATGGAGCAAATCCCAGCCATGGAGACCATCAGGCCTCATGCCTGGAGACTTTGCGGTTTGAGGATATGCTGTGTTTAAACGGTGGTGTAATAAATGCTCCTCCCTACAGAGGGTTTGCTGGAAAGGGCAGTGGTAAAGGAAGGAGAAGTGAACTGGTGATGAATTATGTCTGGAAGCAGTCAAAACACAATGTTTTTAAGCCATTCCACTGCCTCGTGTCACATGTACTGGAAATCACAGTCTAATCTGTTTTCCTGCACAGACCAGTTGGGGAGGAAGCATCAGATGATCCCTGGAACCAAAGAGAAGAAACTAAGTCCCCAAAGAATAAGGTATCCATGGGGACACAAGAAGAAGAGAGAGGGCATCCACCACTGCCATCTTCTCCTCCTCCTCCTCTTCCTCCCTAAGCCCCAAACCCAGCATTGACCCCAAAGCTTAGCAAAGAACTGCAACTCTGCTCTTCCATGTTATTGCAGCCCCTTGTCTTGCTGGTGAGCCCAAGCTCATGCCCATGCGTGGTCAGGACAGGAAGCAGCTATTAAAATACTGCTGTCAGCCTCCCCTGAGACATAAAACAATCCCCCCACTGGTCCCATGCCAAGCTGCCTGCACATCACTGCTGGCCTGCAGCCTCCCCAGGCTGCACTAGCAGCATGCACTGGGGATGTGTCCCTGTCTTCATGGGTCAGAAGTTGGTTTGCTGGTTGCCAGGTTCACGAGAGGCCAGGACAAGCACCACTGCTCTAATGTCCCATGGCTGCAAGGAATAGCTTCCAACAAAACAGCTGGGGCCCAGTGCAGCTTAAGATATTCTTTCAAAGGGAATATTTGAGGGCAAAAAGGAAAGAAAAAAAAAAAAAAGGCCTAATCTTAATTTTCAATTTTCCCCCATAATGACCTTTGCTTTCCTACTTTTTCCCTCCTTCCCTCCTCCTTTTCCAGAGGGAGGCCTTTAGGTTGGGAACAGGTAAAGAGCCAGAAAGTCTTCCCTCTGGCACAGTACCCAACTCCAAGAACTGATGGCAGCCGGTCCCTGTGGGTAACACGAACTGGGAAGGACGCCAAAAGCCTGGGAAATATTTCCAAATACCTGCCGGGCAGTGCAGTCGGCGCGTCCCCAGAGTGAAACAAATGTGTTCATCAGAGATGCTCCTGAGAAAGCAGCTGTGGGTGATGGTTTATGAGGGAGGAAGGACCTCTCCAGATGGAATGGTCCCTAATGCACCACAGCTGAAGAAAGACAGCACATGCCCCTTTGCTTCCAGGAGCAAAGCACCATCCCAGGTGCCCTTCAGGGTGTCTCAGAGCCTTGTTTGCCTTTTTTCCCCAACTGCATAATCATCTGCTTAGTTTGTAAATCCCTGGAGCCTCATTTGTCCAATTAGTGCTTGCTGAGTCTCTTGCTACTAGCAAATAATAGGCTCTTCCACGCGTTATTGCATTACCCAAAAGAAAATTACCTGGCAGCTAAGAACCGAGGCGGTTTAGTGCCACGAGGCATTGAAGATGCAGCTCCTGCCCCTTAACTGTCCCTGACATAAGCCCTGCATGGACAGGAGGGCTCAGCCTCAGCCCTTGAAGGGACCTGAGCTCATTTCTGTGCTGATTTGGTATTCTGGGAACTGGGATTTAAGAGAAACTTAATGAATAAATCCATACCCGACTGCTTTGCAAACAAACCTCTGTAACTTGACGCCTCTTGGCCTTCATGCTGTGGGCACTGTAGCATCCCATAACTCCTTAATGGTATTTCTTGCTTTCCTCCCCTTTACAGCTTATTGTTGGTGAAAGTTAATCTGGAAGCCTCCCCTCCAGTCAGACCTTCTGCAGAAGAATAAGTTGTTTGAGTGGGTTACAAAAGGATTCCCAAGCATTTGAAGAATGAGACCATATTTTAGCAATAAAAAAAAAGGCTATTTCCCACCCTCTCCCTTCCACTGGTGCAGTTAATCACTCCATGAGAGAGCTGTTAACACCACCAACACCCAGTCCCCTTAGCCCACCAAACTGGTGGCTGTTTCCTGTTTGCTGAGTGTATCGTTAGCATGAGACAGGTGAAAATCAGATTCAACCCTAACAGGCTGCCCTGTCTCACCTCGAGCAGGTCATCCTACTTTACTTATCTAAATCTCTCCAAATCTGGTCCATGCATTTCTGGGTACCCCCCAAGGCAAAACTGAATATACTGACATCAATGCTGGCTACACAGGTGGAAATGAAGCACCAGACCTTGACAGGTTTGGGCTGGGGCACGTAACATGACAATGGGGCATCTTGCTGGAGACCCATCGCTTGGTTTGTTAGGGGTGGGGGAAAAAAGGGGGAAAAATTGCAGCATTTAGACTCAAGAGCAAAGAGGGATATAACTAATGAAATGGCCCATGCTGGGGTGCAGCAGGACCACAGAGCTCAGGTTTTGTTTCCTTTAGCATGACATCTAGGCTAGACATATATATTCCTTCACAGAGGTTTGTGAGCAATTTGACCTGTGCTAATTCTTCACCCCCAGCTGGGAGAGAGCCACACACCAGAAATCACTCTGCCTTGCCTCCAGTTCTTGTCCGGCTGCGTGCACTTCCTAAGAAGAGGTAAATGTGTCCTTCTCTGATTTATCATATGACTTTAATAAGTGTATTTTATAGTTTAGGTCATATCCTTTCATGAGTCTCATTATTTTAGACTGGTTTTATAGCAACAAAAATGTGTTGTAAAAGTGTCTTTCTCCAGTGGAGTCAACTACCCTTTCAATTTAAGCCCCTCTCATGATTTGGAAAGGAGAAATTTTGTTTGTCAGCTTTGAATAAGACACAAAGATGACAATACAAGTGCCTAAAAACGTGTAAAGTAACTGCAGTGGCAGTTGGAGTCTATAGAGTGTGGCTGTAATGTCACTCACTGCCCCAGGAGGGGTTTGGATGTACTATCTATTTACAGATTAATGAATCCTGCCCCTGGAGAAGGCTCTATGCCCAGCCCACAGGTCTGTTTTTTCTTGGCTCAATTTTGGCTTTACAGAGGGGTAAAGGAAAGTAGAATTGGGCTTGGACCTGCTAGAAGACTGTCCATCCACAGGCCAATTTGGTACAAAGTAAATTCAAAGCTCCATCAGACTTCAGTGGGCATGGGGTTAGACCCTTAGTTCTTGTCCAACTAAAACCTACATTAGAAGTGGAAATAAGTGAAAATCAGAAATATGTGTCTGAATTTCAGAATAAGCTGAATCTGAACCCAATTCCTAAATCCTGGAGTTCAGACTAAAGCTGGGATTGATCTGTGTACAAACTCTGGATCAAACCCACCTGGATTTTAGGGACAGCTTGGCACATAAGGTAACCCCACAATGTGTCCTTCTTGCTAGGTAGAAACAAGACTGAAAGTCAAACCCTCTGTTCTTGGCTTTTACAGAGGGCTGGTGACTTCCTTTATCCCATATTGCTCCCTTGGCCATCCTGCTCCATACACACAAAGTACCTCAAAACAAAACCAAAACCAAACTGAAATTCCCTTCTCCACAGACCCAGAGGAGAAATCCGCACATCCTTGGCCAGTGGTATTTGACAAAGTCCAGCTATTCAGACTCAGGCTTTCCCATCACTTCTTGCTCTCCACCAAGGCAAGGGATCAGGCCTGAACACTGGTGGAAGAAGCACATCATTGCTCATGAGATATCTGACCCTACATGTCTTAAAATAGGTGGGACACTAATGAAAGGAATGAAGAAAAAATGCATACCACCTAGAGTGGAGCTGGATTAGGAAGCTGCAGAGAACTGAAGGACACAGAGAGGGGAGCCAAAGCCTCCAGAAGAGCAAACCTGCAGGGTCCATGGGTACACCTCCCAGGCTCCCACTCCAGCACTGAGCCCTGTCTTCCTCCATCCAGGACAGCACCACAGCTCACCAGCATGTCACAGACTTTTTCAGGACACCTTTCTGCCATGACAGGGGATTTCACCCTGAGGCAGCTGAGTAGAGATGTGGGACCTTTCAAGCAGGAGACTGTGACATGGGATGGGGACAACCCCATCCTCTGGGATTTTTGAAACCGTGTTTTCAGCTGGACAGACGGAGAGGAAGCAGCTCTGAATTTTAAAAGATATCCCAAATTAGCAAACCTGAACTGAGCCACTGAAGGATTAAATAAAATAAGACAAAGACTGACACTGTCCATTAATCTGGTTGGGGCAGGGTAAATATTTGCATGCTAGGTCTATTTTGCTCCTCCAGCACACGCCCCCTGTCAGCACATAACCCAGGAGATTTCCCCATCAGACATGCTCAGAGTTCTGCCTTCACCATGAGGACTTCACATGGATCCTGTCTCCTTCTTTTCTTTGCCTTGCTTCAGAAAGCAATGGAGACCCACCCGCAAAGGACACATATCCTCAATTTTCCGTTCCCCAGACTGAGGTGGGGTGCAGGAATCAGCATAGACAGGATGAGCTGTGTGCCACCCGTGTCAGCATGGCTAATGGGGCCAGTGAGCCGTGGGCTGAACCCTCCCCAGTGGTCAGGAAGTATTTGGTCTTCTCCATTCTACTCATTCGAACATCCCTTTGCAAGCAGAAGACAAAACCCACAGGAAAGTGTATTTGCTCCATGGCATTTAAAGCTTCACATCTTCTCCCTTTCTTGCAAGCACAAAAGCCAGAAACCTGTGTTTCTAGTCAACCACCACCCAAAACTCACCGGTAAGCAGCTGAGGACAAGGGCTCCCCTTCAATTAAAAAGCAGCCAAGCTCATAATAGAACTTTTACTTAGCTCAACATGACTTTTCCTGCTGGGACTAGAACCACCAGTTCTGGGCTGCACCTACCTTGGAGAGGCTGCAGATGCTGTCCTCTCTCCTGACTGAGCTTCCACCATCCTTTGCAAGGGGAACTGTAGAGCAGAGGTTGAAGAGGAGTTAAGCAGGGATTTGCAGACTGAAATTACTTATCTGGAGGAGTATCTGGCATTAATGCACTTTTAAAAGCACTAGATTGTTTTTATTCAGGATTTTGCTATGTTTGCTGAGAGCATCACCAGGAGTGGCGAGGGTTGACCAAGCTGACACCAAACCCTTGAGGGGGAGTCTTGTTTGGCCATGCAGTGGACAACCCTGGCATGACACAGAGAATGCAGCAAAAGGGAGTGATCTCTGGCCCCAGGGAATGAAAACATACAGCTGGGTCACGGCTACCGTGGTTTAGTGGTGGACTTGGCAGTGCTGTGTTAACAGTTGGGCTTGATATTAAAGGTCTTTCCCTGTCTAAACGATTCTATGACTCTATAAAGAGGAACCAAGTGAGTCACGGCTCCATTGTGGAGTCAGTTTTCCTCTATTTTGCAAATATTTGCTCTTTTTTATTTGCATTACTTTTGTCACACCTGCAGACCAGGTTCTTTGTGGAAGGCATCTCATTGTGCGCAGGGAGATAGCTGGTAAACTGAGAGGTACAAAAGACCTTGACAAGCAACTGCATGTCTATGGAGAGTGGTCCAGGCCATGCTGTGATGGCCACTCTGTGCTTGAAAATCGTATGCCTCATCCCAGCACAAAGCACTGACAAGCAAAACACTTGAGAACCACCGGTCTGCCTTTGAAAGTCTTCTTCCAGCTCAAGCTTTTAATGAGATGGGTTAAATATTGTTGTCTCCACAGCCATCATTGCCATCAGCCTCTGTTTTAGCAGCAGAAAAGGAGAGGCTGAGTCCACCTGAGTGGGATCTAATTGTTGATTCATATTATGACTCATAACATATTCTAGATGCAGATCCCAAGACATCAGACACTGGGTTAGGCACCAAAACACTTGGAGAAGTTACTTCTCCATGAAATAAATCATGGTCTCCAATCTGTGCATAATGGGTGCTCTAGCACCATGTTCTTAACTCTGAGCTTTTGGAAGGATGAGCTGAAGCTGGGATTCATGGTTGGATTGGCTCTTGGCTCCATGGGAAAGGCTGCGTCTTGGCTGCTGGATGCCATATTCTCCCTTCACATGCAACTATACCCCTCCACATCCAAAAACTAGCAGCTCCCCTTTCTTTCCCAGCTACATTCAGACTGTGAAGTGTCCCAATCTGAAATATGAACCACATGGAGCTGGGGAAGGACCTGCACAGGACCCCTCTGCTGTCATCACAGCCCCACTGGCCAGGTCAATCCAGGTCCACTGTGCACCAACACATCTGCTGTCCATGGCAAACTGCTTCAAGGAATAAAAGAAATAATCCAGTTTGTGCTAAGAACAGGAAGACCCTCTTCCTAATGCCACTTTAAAACACTTAGCTTGGTGTTGCAACAGGTTTTTCAAACGTTTCTGGCTGCAGTAAAAGATTTTAATAACACTGATAATATTTATCATGTGGTTAGGGATGTTTGGGCTAGAACAAGCCATAACTCCAGCTGACAGAAACCCCATGAGCCAAAGAACTCCCCTCTCTCAATTGCAAGCTGACATTCCTCATTCACATGCTCCCCAGACCATCCGCAGTGATCAGAAGCAGCACTAAGCCCTTTGGGAAAAGCTTTTTTAATGGCCTAAATGACTTAGACACATAATGCCCCATAAAGCCAGGGTGGCTTAAAGCCAGATGTTTTAAAGCAATTCCAGCCAGGTTCCTGTGGGGGGTTTGCAGAGAGCCCCAGGGAATTACCTGTTAGGAAAAGATGTGACAGTTCCCCGGGCGTCGCCCAGAGCAGGCATTGAGCAGGATGGAGAGGAGGTCCCGGATTTGGAGAAGCCATCATGGCCACGGGATGTTACCACCCCACTCGTTGAGAGTAGGTGTTCCAGCTCTAGCGGCTGCAGAGATTTCCTGGACCTCCTATCTTGCCAGTACCTTGCCAACAAGCTTTATAGCAATCATTTCTTTAAAAAGACAACCATTTCAGCTCCCTAGGAGATGTCACTCAAATGGTAGCAATGCTTGTTGGAACGCGGGGCTTGCCAGTGGGAAGCAGGGGTTTCTGTAAACAGGATATTCCCTGCAGGGAGCACTTGCATCTACATCCCCCAGCAAGCAGGAAAGAGGTGGATTCCTGCACCAGAGTGTTTTCCACTCACTGGTAGAAAGAGGTGGACAAAGCCCCAGGCTATTCTTTTCCTGTTATGTCAGCAAAGTTTTAGGTGGCTTTTTTGGCTGCTTTCTTTTTGTTGTTGGGTTTCTTGCTTGGTTTTTGTTTCTTTTTCCCTTTCTGTTGAAAGGTTTTTCTGTGTTTAAGGAGCTTGGAACGTGTTTCCTAAAACATCCATTCAGTTTTCTGCTCCCTCCTCAAATCACAATTTCAGAAACTACGTTTTTTAAAAAAAAAAAAGTTGCAAGGCTTGCAAGATAATAAAAATAATGAGCAATTCTGTTAGAAGTTAAATGAAAATCTTCAACA
>JAAGNO010004431.1:126919-139961 GCA_033439905.1 Ceryle rudis | reverse complement strand
GGGGTTGGGGTTTTTTTTTGGTAGGGTTTGAGGGTTTTTTTTTTCCTTTTCTCTCAGACATTCCGGATTTATTTTGTAGATTTAGTCAAACATCTGAGCTCACCACACCTATTTATTGGGGGTTTCACCTTGGCTTCAGGATGCATGATGTGTAGCCGCCTGCTTGTGCACGTGCATCGGCCCAGGTTGATTTTTAACGCTGCTTCAAAAGCGGTCACTGGTTAGAAAGGACTCCCAGCACAGGCATCGGCATATTTCCATGTGGTGGAGGAAATAACACTGAATAGAAACCTGCCAACTGAAATCCCAGGTCACAAACAATGCACACATCCTCTTTGTCCTCTATACCACTAGTTAGGGGTTACCTCACAGGGCATAAGCAGCATCAGGTAGCTGTGTGAAAATCCCTTCACTCGCCTTCTTCACCTCTGTTTCTAATTTGTAACTTCTAACCACTGAATCTAAAACAGAAGTCTTGATACAAGCACAGAGCATCACCCAGGCTCCTCTTAGAACCATCCCACTCACCACCATCACCAGCTCTCAGGGGCACTCAAAACTAACAAAGCTAATGGTGCCACTTCTGATCTTCATGGGATTGCAGGAGATAAGCCAAGGGGAGAGGTCAGGTCTACGATCAAGTCTCCTGCAAGGTGTTGCAGTGTCTTAACCATATCATGCCACTCAGGAGACCTAGACCATGCATGGTATAATTAAGCTGTAAGGCAATCAGGAGAATGTGCTTATTAGGAGATGATCACACCCCCAGGATGTCAGCAGTTATAGACCTGCCCCTGGGGACCCAAATCCTCTGGGAAGCAGATTAGCAGCTGATAAACAGTCCAGCCACCATTTAACTTTTCACATAGTAATGGAGCCAGGAGGGGATGGAGAGGGAAACTGGGGGGGTGAGGGCAGAAGGATGCAACGTTCACTACCCCATTTCACCATGTGTGTAATGCACTTGAACCACCATCTCCTGGAGCAGCACACAGCAAAACCTGGGTTAAGCCACTGGGGTTTTTTTTGTTTGTTTTAGTTTGTTTTTTTAACTATAAAAGCAGTAACATTCTGTGATGGATTATAGGACTTTGATAAGCATGTATCCTACAGTGTCTATGGAGGGAACTAATTCAGCAGGAAGGAAAGGGACGGGAGGTTGAGCACCAGGAATTAGAGCCTCAGCTGGTGTAAAATTGGCTTTGGTGGAGCTGTGCTGATTTATCACAGCTGAAAATCTGAGCTGAGAAGGAGCAGCCAGCAGAGAGGCATGGAAAAACTTCTCTGCTAGAGGGTGGTGCAGCTTTGGAGCAAGGGTTCAGGGTGGCATCTCCCTCTCTAGGGTTTTTTGAGGGCTTGCCTAGACAACAGGAACCAGCAAAATCCCCTTTCAAGGAGCAGATTAGAAAGGAGATTGCCCAGGTGTCCCTCTCAACCAGCACTGGTGTGATCTGTGATTGTGTGTGTGTGGTTTTCTCTTGCAGCACACAACACAGTGTGACATTCCCTGTTAGCTCATCTCCAGCCATCCCACAGCACCAACCCAACATGGTGGCACAGTTCTGATGCACATGCAAAAATGCTCACCAAGAATGGTCTGTCAACACATCTAAACCAGCAACTCACCCTGTCTCTGCCTTTTGCCAGGCAGAACAATATCAGCTGTCCTCTTGTTGAGGCAGAGACCCTTGTAGTCCTTCAGCAAGCCCTGGTATGACCACTGACCCTTGATCCTGCTGCCACACCAATTATTATCGATAGCAAACCCAACAACAACCTGATCGGTGGTGCAAAGCACACAAAGAGGCTTTCAACACACTTTCAGTGGTGCAAAGAGTGAGGCTGGGGTCCTGTGAGTTGGGCACCCAGTACAGCCAGGGTTTGCAGGCACTCAGCATCTGCAGCTGGGGAATAGCTTTAGAGAAGCTCGTGGCTCAGCAGACTTGCTCCAGTTCTGCTGGCCACCGTGCAGCAGCACACCCCACCCTTGGGACTGAGCTTTATGGAAGGTGCTGCTCCTCAGCCAGTGC
Organism: Ceryle rudis; assembly: GCA_033439905.1. Lineage (NCBI taxonomy): Eukaryota > Metazoa > Chordata > Aves > Coraciiformes > Cerylidae > Ceryle > Ceryle rudis. The sequence continues at coordinate 137,931 of JAAGNO010004431.1, read as the reverse complement.
CTCGGGCTGCAATATTGAAAGGAGTCTGAAGCAACTGAATTGCACTGGGATCTGAGCCTGAGACCCTTTGGTTCTCTTTTCCAAATGCCCAGCCAGCAGAAGCAAACCCAGCCCTGGGAGGGCAGCATCACTCTGACATCAGCAGCACCTCTTAGAGACTGTTGCTGGCCTTCCAGCTCCACACACCTCAAAATATTGTGCTCCCAGAGCAGCAAGCTCCAGCAGGACATCCTGCCCTTCCACCATGGGTTCGTGTACCAACAGACCTGCCGCTGCTAATTACCCTTCATATTAGTGCTGTCAAGAGCAGCATATAAGCCTGTGATTAGAAGTGGAAAAAGGAGATGGATAGGTGGCAGGGGAAAGACTGGAAAGCATGAGATGCTGCAGATCAGTGGGCAGGCTGAAGAACATGTGCAACAAGGGACCTCCACAGGCACCATTAATCGGGATCCTATAATTGGGAGTTTGGAAGAAGTCTTTTCCATCTGTCTTCAACAAGGGAGGAACAGAGCTGCCCTGAGGAGGCTGGAGCAGGACAATTGCCATCCACTGTGAGGCTGGCATCAGGTCTAATGCAATGATTTCCACCTTCCCTTGCTGCAAGCAGCCTCCTGGATGAGGGGCACACATCACAACATGCCCCTGGCCCCTTCCCTCTTCCACGATTGCTCAGCCCAGCAGCCCCAGGGGAGGATGAATTTCCATTACTGCTTTCAAGTCCTGCTGCTGGTTATTGCTTACCACTCTATCAGCCATCAAAGTTCCCATGAAAACAGTGAATAGGACACAAATTGCAAATTAGGCTTTAATTAGAAGCTGGCACCTGCTTTCTGACCAAGAAATACAATGAAGACGTCTCTATGTTGCTATGGCAGTCCAGAAACATAGATTTCTGTTTCAGGACCCTTTTGAAGACAAATTTACTCAGCACTATAAACTTGTATGCCAAAGTGATTAACACTTTAATGCTAATATCAAGCTGGACCAGTTACACACATTTTATTCATTAGAAGGCATCATTTTTCAACTGTGTCTTATCAGTATGTAAATGAGGTTTTGACTCGGTCGTTGTCTGCTCCCAAAAGCGCAGCCAAAGTGAATTCAATTAATGCGATTTACATCCCAATGTGACACGCAAGGCTGTGTGGGGCTTGATAAGGCGGCCAGATGGGAGCTGAGCTCGCAGCACAGCCGTGACATTGCCCTCCTCCCAGCTCCCTGTCTTTGCTGGGCACCCCCAAAACAAAAACCCTCGGCCAACCCAAACCTGATTCTGCCCTTCTCGATGCTCCTACAGGTGTGGGACATCCCATCTCCTGCCACCACCCTGCTGCTGGAGCTGTCAAAATGAGTGAAGCCACCAATGCCAGCACAGGGCCTCACTGGGGTAAAATGATGTACAAATGAGGACAAACTCCAGCCTTTCTTTACAGTTGGACTCGATGATCTTAAGCATCTTTTCCAAATGAAATGATTCCATGATTGTAAATGATTCCATGATTCTAAATGGTTCTATGACACGTCTCAGCTCAGGCAAGACCTGCAGTTGTAAAAACCAGCTGGTTAAGACCCTCAAGGAGATCCCGGCTTCCCCCTAAAAAATCCTTCTACCTTTTCCCTGATTTGGGACAAAATCTTGATCCCACTTACACCAGGGCCAAACCGGAGTAAGCATGCTGCTTTCAGTGCTGGCACTACACCAGGCACCAGCTACAGATTTCAGTTTAAACAGCGGTGTAGGATTGATGTACACAGGCTTGGGCACTGCTTAGGGGGATGAGGGGAAAAAGGACACTTACTGTCCCCCCCTTACACTGTACTGCATCTCTGCACATGGTCATTTTAGACAGAAACCTGAGTTTCATCTCATAGCTCAGGATTTTTCTACAAGCCCCATAGCTCTTGTCACCTATTTGGCCAGACCTGGCTCAGAAACAGGGAAAACACAGGGAATCCTCTCCTGGGAATGGCCTCAGGGACATTTTTACCAGTGCCTAGTCAAAATGGCATGTGGTTGGGTCTAAGAGTCAACCCAAAAGCCCTAAAAACAAGGCTTGGTGCCTGCTCTACTTAATGCAAAACACGGTAATTTGCTACTTTGCCTAAAATTGCTACTAGTACATGTGGCATGTGCAAGGACACGTACCCAAGAACCTGAAAAGAAAAAAAAAAGAAAGACCCATTTCCTTAAGCAACTGAGCTTCACAGGAAAATTAAATAGGTCTTTCTGCCTCTACTTGTGCAAGGACACTGCCTAGACATCGCATGAAAGTGCCTCCTTGGCTGGAGGTTTGGAGGGCTGGGTGCAAGGCTGAACCCACCATTGTGCTACTTGCCAGGCCAATTTGTGCAGTGTAATCAGTTCTTCTTCTGAAGCAACAAGCCCTTGCTAACATTTCCAAAGCAGGCTGGTTTTTGTTGCTTTCTTTATGCATTGCTTCTTGTATCCAGGTAAAGGACAGATTTCTCTCCCAACGCCAAAGTTTGTCCTGACCCTGATCTACACTTTGCCCAGCCAATGTTTGAGCACTGGTTGGGTCCATGATGTAAATGCACACATTGCTCTGAGTGGGCACCCATCCTGAGCCAGCAGCTCCAGAGTGTCTGGGAAACACAGCAGTCGAGTAAAGACCACATGTTTGTGACAAGTAATTAATCCAAGGAACACGCAGCCCTGATATCCAGGGAAATCAAACACCCAGCTGCAGGAGAAGAGCCAGGAGAACAAAGTGGTGCTTAGCAGATGCTGCAATTGAGAGCCAACCACCACCTGTTTGCAGTTCTGCAGGGAGCTGAATTTGTCCCCAGGGTCCCTGAGCCTACTGTTCCTCTGACCCCTTGGGGATACCCTCCCTGCCACTCCTCTCTCACTTCCAAAAAAGCCTCTATTTTTTTTTTGTTGTCACATAGCTCATTTTTATGAGAGCATAGTGCAAGGTTGGGAAAGATTTTCCAGGCACCATCCTGTCCTACCTGCTCTCCTTCAGCTCCCACCCATGCACAGGCGCTCATCCCTTTCCTCCCTTGGTCCACTTCCAGCTCCTGCATCCACAAAGCCCCATCCTCACCACTGGCTCCCCCACAGCAATTCCTCCACCACCAGGGATCCATCCCAGCTCAATTTGATTTCCAAGCATGGATTTTGTCATGCAGACCCATTGCACTGAGGTCCAAAGCAGGGAGCTACCATTCATAGAATCATTTAGGTTGAAAAAGACGTTTATGATCATTTAGTCCAATCATTAACCCAGCACTGCCAGGTCCACCACTAAACCATGTCCCTCAGCACCACATCTACACAGCCTTTAAACCCCTCCAGGGATCATGGGGACTCCACCACTGCCCTGGGAAGCCTGGGCCAGACCTGGACAACCCTGGACATTACAACTCTTTCACAGAAGAAGAAGTTGTTCCTAATATCCAACCTAAACCTCCCTTGGTGCAATTTGAGGCTGCTTCCTCTTGTCCTATCGCTTGTTCCCTGGGAGAAGAGACCAACCCCCCCTGGCTCCAACCTCCTGTTCAGGGAGCTGGTGAGAGGCAGAAGGTCTCCCCTGAGCCTCCTTTTCTCCATGCTCAACAAGCCCAGGTCCTTCAGCTGCTCCTCACCAGACTTGTGCTCTAGACCCTTGCCCAGCTTTGTTGCCCTTCTCTGGACATGCTCCAGCCAATAAATATACTTCTGGGAGTGAGTGTGCCCTCAATCCCCTCACTCAGATCATTGATAAAGATATTAAACAGAACTAGCACCTATACTGAGCCTTGTTGAACACTACTTGTGACTAGCTACCTGGATTTAACCCCATTCACCACCCCTCTTTGGGCCTGGCCATCCATCCAGGTTTCTTACCCAGCAAAGAGTACATCTGTCATTAATTCACTGTACATCACTGCAGCCAACCAGCAGTTTGTTATCTCACCTGTGAGAAAGGTTAACCTTTCTCCTCAAATAAAACTTTCCATGATAATATTTCACCTCAACAGAGAGACTGTGGAGAGAAGCAAAGAGGAAAAAAATGTTTCTAGAGAAGCAAATTCTGCCTGGGTGCCGGAGAGGTCCCCATGACCCCAAATGCAAAGTCAACCATTGCTCAAAATCTTCCCTTGTGGGGTTCAAAGGACAGGCGATAAGCAAGCTCAAATTATTGCTGGGCCTTAATGAAGTTTCATTCAGCCTGAGCAGAACTGCTTATTCGTGCAAATTCACCGTAACCAGCTTATGCACATTATCCAGCACAGGGATCGGTGGGAGATCCACGTTGCCTGGGGGAGATTAGGAGAGGAAACTCGGCTCCTTGTATCAGCGCGAGCAGCTAAGGTGCTTCCAGAATAAATCAGGATATTATCCCGATTAATTCCCAGATTGGCCCCGCATTAAGACAATATAATAGGCCCTTATTGTCTGAGTGCATATGACTGCTAATGAAGGCCAAAGTCCTCGAGCGCTTGGAACAACCTCCAGCTGAGCAGCCCTACACATCCAACTGGGGTGAGAGGCAGCGTCGCCTCGATCAGCCAGTGCCTGGGCCTTAATCAATACTTGCTTTGACTATGTGGAAATGCTCATTTATCTGTCACATGCAGATAATGATGAGGTTGCCGAGGTGGCCAGCTCAAATAAATGCCGGAGGATGCTGACAACCCCCATGGTGCCAGCAGCAGCAGGAATTCTCATTTCTCATTCTCACACAGTTGCAAACGTTAGATGCAAAACCTCAGTGGCTTGTGCTGTCTGGGGAAGGCATCTGCAAGCCACCGCTCGCCAGGACGTGCAGGGACAGGACCACGTTTTGTACAAACCAGACAGACTCACAGGGTTTGCTTTAGAGAAACTTGGGAACCTGGTGCCAATGACCCTCACCCAAGTCCCCTCTCAAGCACAGCTGCTGCTCTAGAGGCCTCTGGGGGAAAACCTGCATGAATCTGCTCAATCTTGTATTGGTGAGTCAGAGCCTCCCTGCAGTCATCTGGGTGGGACTGACCTCCCTGAAAGGAGGTTGTAGAGAGGTGAGGGTTGGTCTCCTCTCACAAGTAACAAGTGACAGGACAAGAGGAAATGGCCTCAAGTTGTATCAGGGGAGGTTTAGGTTGGACATTAGGAAAAATTTCTTCACTGAAAGGCTTGTCAAGGGCTGGCCCAGGCTGCCTAGGGAAGTGGTGGAGTCCCCATCTCTGGACATGTTTAAATGTAATGTAGATATGGTGCTTAAGGGGCATGGTTTAGCAGTGAACTTGGTAGAGTGAGGTTAATGGTTGGACTTGATGATCTTGAAGGTCTTTTCCAACCTAAACAATTCTATGATTCTGTGACTTTATCCAAGGTGGATTTCTGCCCCAGTGTTGGCCGCCAAAGCATTGCCTTCCCTGGAAGAAACAGGTGCTGGCAGGACATAACTCACCTTATCCTGAGATAGCAGTGCAAAATACACCAGTGAATCCATCCAGGGTTCATCTTGCATTGGTGGGATGAGCTGAACAAGGAGATTAAATTGCAGGTGCCTGCTGGGGCTCCTCCTCTGGCAGTTGGTGGCCACAAAGATGCCTGCAAGGGCAAAGGGAGTTACTCCAGCTGCAAGGACGCACAGTTTAGTGTCGGTTTTCAGTTACTGCAAGGAATATCCAGAGTGACCCAAATGCACACCACCACCCGTGTGTGTCTGCAGTCTTGCAAGCAGTGGCAGAGTTTGGCCTCGCTGATAAAGACCTGTAGGAAGAAGAAGATGGAGGAGCTGCCTAGGACTCAGAGAATGAAGGGAAGAGTGAATAACATTGGTCTTGGAACCCCACAAATCTCATCCTAAACTTTACACCTCCCCAGCTAGACCTGTCCCACCACCCATCTTTTAGAGCACATTGCACCAGTCTCAAAGTGGTCCCGGGGTGTTCCTGGAGTGCATGGTGAGCCTATTCACCAGTGAAAAGCTATGTTCCTACACAATAGATGAGCAACACTTGCTCTTGCATGGCAGAAGAGGCAGCTCAAGTGATTGTTTTGTAGCTTCAGGAAAGAGGGAAACCTTTGGAAAGGTGTTATTTTTCCATTTGTTATTTTCCTGCTTAAGGAGAGACTGTTGCAGGGACACAAATAACAACTTCCTTTTCCTTATCAGCTGGGGGAAAAAAACCCAAACAAAACAGGCTGAGGACCCCAGTTAACTCCTTCCCACAGCTGCCAGCAGCAGAGTGCTTCATGCACATTAGCTGCATCCCCTCAAGCTCAGTGGGTTACAGCTCTTCCCAAGGATATAGGTTTCAAACCCCCCCAAAAATCCCCTGTTGCCACAGACTGACAGCTGAAGGGGAAAAGGGGGGCTTGTTTTTAACTGAATCTGTTAAAACTATTGGGTGCCATGGGTTCCAGGAGCAGCTTGGTGACCCTAATAACTCAAAACTGGCTCAGATTGAAGAGGTTCATAATCAGCATAGAGAGCAGGGTGGGTAAGGAAAAGTCTTGTAAGTGAAAGCTAGAGAAATGTTATTAATCACCTGAGTCTTCCCACCATTTTTCTTCTCTTTCACTGGCACGTAGTACTGTCACAACCCACCCAAAGTCCACTCCTGTCCACTAGACGCCTTCAAACACCGTGAAAACTGCAGGGTTATAGTGTTGACTAGCTAAAGACGTGAAGGACTAAGGGTGAAGGAGATATTTATTAGAGGCAGGACAGGACATCGGTAGGATGAGGTAGGCTCAAACCAATACCTTTCTTCACTACAGAACTGATCCAGGCTGTCCAGGGGGTGGTGGGATCACCATCATTGGTGTTTTATAGTTTTCAAGACCTTGAAATACTCCTTCTCCATTGCACTCACCTTTTCCCCCATGGAAATTCTTCAGTCACAGTTTGTATCACTCCCACCAGCCCAGAACCACCAGTCCAGAACCACCAGCCAGCAAAATGCTGCCTTGACCCAAGGAAGTTCTACAAGGAATTTCTTGCAGCCAGGGCCAAACTCCAGCAAGTCTAACAGACAGACCCAGCTGCAAGACATACAGCCGTGGGCGTTAACCCTAGAAAACCAGCGTTAATTAAGCCTCCCACTGGCAAAATCTTTCAATTGCATAGCAACAGCCTGGCCAGAGGCTGGGCGGTTTGTGCATAGCTGCAAGGACACTTCCCATGCTCAATTCCTCCATGCTGGACAGCCCAATGCAGCAGAGGAGGCAATTGTCACACAGAGATAGACCCAGAGACAAGGGTCTGGCCCCTCTTTCCAATCAAACCCTTAACTCCAGTCCCTAGTTTGAGTGAAACCCTGGAAGGTTTTGAAATCCTGACTTCACTCACTGGTGTTGAACGATCTCCCTCCAGCCCCATACCTTGCTCTGAGGAGGGGTAAAAGACCTCTTCTGCCCCTTCTCACCCCAAAATACTGCTCTGGGAAGCACTCCTGCATGGCTGACATCAAACTCTTTGCTCTTCCCTCCTCAGTGTTTTGGACTGGACCCACAGAAAGGTTCAAGCCCACCTAGGATGGAAGTGCTGGGTGAGACCAAAGGTCTATGTGGGTGCAGACTCAGTCTCTGCAGATGCCCAAAACTCAGCCCCAAAAGAAGAGCATGATAGCAGTGGGTGCCATAAAATCCCTGCTCCACACTCCACTGTGCCTAAATTCCCCATCTGTCCCCACCCCAGAGCCAGGAGCTGCTCTCGCTCTGCTCCCCAGCCAGGACATCCCAGCTGTAGGTTTTTACAAGCAAGGTGCATTGAATCCTCACCATCTCATGCTAAAAGGAAATACAACATCCCTGTCCCTTTGCCTTCTCATTTTCAAGTGTCAGCTTGAAAATCAAGCCACATTAACTTGTAGCCATGTCTGGCTACTGTGACCTCCCTGGCTCATTCCCACCGCCCTTTCCTAATTGCATCCCGATGCTTAGACTTGTTCAGGTCAGCCCCTGCGGTGACTTGTGGCTGTGATCATCTGTAGCTCTTAAATCCCAGCATAGCTGCAAGGCTGGTCCCTACCCAGGGAGAGGAGAAGGGAGCATTTCCCAGAGTCACAGCCAGCAAAGACAACCTTGGGGTGGCATAATGAGGATTAGTAAGATGCTGGGGCTTATGAGCTGGGAACAGGGAAAGAAAGATGCTCCAGTGATGAAGCTGAGGGAGAAGCAAGATGTTGCTGGGTCAGCTGAAAAACAGAGGGTCTTTGAGCCACCAGTCACCAGCTACAGGCTCAGGTACTGGCTGACCCTGTGCCAAAAGCTCTGCCCTTCAACTACCCCTGAATGGGACACCACACTGGCAGATGCTGCCCAGGTCCCCTTGCACAGATTAGTTTTGAGATTCCTAAGGCAGGCAGCACTGTCATCCTTCATCTTCCTCAGTCCCACCAATCCTTCCCTTCCCTTGGCACCCACCTCCAGCCCCAGCACACCATATGTTCAGATATCCATCCCTCTGCAAATCCCACGTGGATTTTGCATCCTGAAGCCACAAAATACCTCTGTTTTAGGAAAGAAAAAAAAAAAAAGAACCCCTCAGTGCTTACATGACAGGCAAGAACACACCAAGTGCAGAGCGAAAATGTTTTCTCCAACATCATTCTCTTCCAGTGGCAGCAGCTGGGCCAGATGCTTCATTGAAGCTCCATCGCACCTTAAAGCTAAGGGAACTGCATGCCCCTCTGCACATGAAAACCACAAAAAAGCACAAGCCAGCGGAGGGTCCAGCACAGTGAGAAAAGGCAACACTGAGACTTGCAAACAGTGAACATGCCACTGGTTGCTGCTGCAGGGTTCAGGCTCACATCAGCTCCTCTGCCCTGGGTAGCAGCCCAGCAGCACCATCCCAACCCAACAGAAACCTGCTGCTCTAGATAAATCAGCCAGCTCAGATCCAGCACTGAATAAATCAGACAGCTCAGGTACAGCACGGAATAAATCAGCCAGCTCAGGTCCATCAGGCAGAATCCTTGGGGATGGTGAACCCATCGCAGTCCCACCAACCCGCCACTCACAACTGAGCTCTCGGAAGGTTTACTCTCATCTGAAATGCCTGTTGCAAGGATGCTGTTTTGGCATTTTTTGCTTTAGGTTTTGGTTGTGTTTCTTGTTGGGTTTTTTGGTTTTTTTTGGGTTTTGTTTTTTTTTTCTTATTTCCCTCTACAGCTTCCATTCAGAAAATAAAAGCAACAGCAGATCTTTTTAGGAGCGGAGAACAAAAGAGCCGTAAAATTAGGCAACTGCATCTGAAAAGCCACTGTCTGTGCAGTCTGGGCGTTCGGCAGTGCCCCTGCTTCCCTTTTGAAGTGTTCTTGTAAAACCCTGTTGTTCCTCACTCAAACACACAAAACAGCCGCAGTTGGGCCCCTGGTGAAGTGTTCATATCTTGTATCTTTGCTTCCATGCCACCACTTTGCCACTAATGTTTTATTGCTTTTAAAGCACTTCACAGCCTCCCTTTCCCTCTGTCATCATGTCCCATGTGCCACCCCCCCAACCTTTTCATGTACCAAGACATTTTACATCTTCCAGAGGTGGACACATGGTCTTCAGCAAACCTGCCATCCAGCCTTTGGTCCTCCCTGCCTGGCAGGCTGAGCCTTCGCAGGAGCTTGGCATGAAGCAGAACCACTCAGCCCATCACAGGAGCTGGGCTTTATTAAAGACCAAAAAGCATCTTCTGGGAAAATAATGTCTCTGATTTCCATCATCTCTTGGGTTTAACTCAGCTCTCCTGCTCTAAGCATCTAGCAACAACAGAGCAAGCCCTGGTCTCACTCTCCCCACCACTCTGGAGGTGGCAGGGTGGCTCCATCCTGAATTTATTTCCCATCTATTTCTGAGATTTTCCAAAGGTGAGGAAATCTATTTTTTCCCCCAAGGGAAAGATCGGGAGAATTTTACCCCGGGAAACCTTGTGACAGTTGCAGGCAGCAGGTCAGGGCAGGATGACCACCACCAGGGATACCAGTGGCACTGTCTCCCCACAGCACCCATCCAGCTGAAAAGTGACCAGTGTTTCCCTTCTAAAAGCAAAATAAAATGCAAATATTCCTTAATCAAGCAAAGGATGAACCAAAAAGACCATTGGCATGGGAGAACACAATGCCTGCCTCTCCATAAATGCAGGGAGGAGCAAAGTATTTCCAAAGATGGAAGAAATTAGTTCTCCAAACCCTTCTACCACTGTGACATAATTCACGTTATATCCTACAACCAGTGGAGATGGAATCATGTCACTGCCTGGATGGCAGCGAGGGTGCCAATTGCACTATTGATGTCGGAGCTGCTCTCCAGCATCACTTGCCTTGGCAAAGAAGGGAGGGGAATATCTTACCCACCCAAACAGATTCTGAAGGTGCACAAGGCTCTTTGAAGGCTGTTTCTTTCCACAGCAGCAGTCCTGCCAGCCAGGCCCCAGCTATTTTAAAACCCCATTAAAGGCTAACGTTTCCAAAAAGACATGTGGCAGGCACAGAAATTGCAAATGGGGTTGCTGCCACCTGCTCCCTACATGATGCAAAGCGTATTAATGCAGGACAAGGGGGCACCTCTACCGCAGCCGCCTGCTGCCCACCTGCTGGACGGGCTGCTGGGAGACCATCGGCTGCATCAGCGCAGCACCAGTGATCCCACCAGACCACGGTGGCTGGGAGAAGAGCGCTGCACTCAGGCATGTTGGGTCCTGCCGGGATCAACCCATGGGTGGTCCTTCCATGGGATGCAAAATGAATGTCCCCTTTCCTGGGCAATAAAAACTCATGAGCAAAGAAAAAAAAAAAAAACCAAACCAAAACCAAAACCAACAAACATACAAACAAACAAAACAAATAAACAAACCCCCCCAACCTAAATGAGATAGTTATAGAATCATAGAATCTTTTAGTTGAAAGACACCTTTAAGATCCTTAAGTCCAACTGTTAAATCCCCCAATGCCAACTCCACCACTAAACCACGTCCCTCAGCACCACATCTCCACAGCTTTGAAACCCTTCCAGGGATCACGGGGACTCCACCAGTGCCCTGGGCAGCCTGGCACAGCCCTGGACAACCCTCAAA
>JAAGNO010004431.1:34014-106516 GCA_033439905.1 Ceryle rudis | reverse complement strand
AGGGTTATCAACCATTGGAATGGTCTGCCCAGGGCAGTGGTGGAGTCGCCATCCCTGGAGGCATTTAAATGGTGTGTAGACCTGGTGCTTAGGGTTTAGTGGTGAGGTTGCAGTTCTGGGTCAAAGGTTGGACTAAATGATCTTGAAGGTCTCTTCAAACCAAAGACATTCTATGATTCTGATTCTAAACAAGCCCACCTCCCTCAGGTGCTCCTCATAAGACATTTTCTCCAGACCTTTGTATGGATTTTCTGGCTCATAGTTCATAAGCAAATTTCAGTATCATCTGGTGCATGCAGGCAACTCATGGGGGGTTGTGCAGGCAACTCAGCCCTGATTTACCTATTTGTGGCCTTTTCTTGATACAGGTCATGATGCCATTGGTCTTCCTGGCCACCTGGGCACACTGCTGGCTCATGTTCAGACAGCCGTTCACCAGCACCCCCAGGTCCTTTTCTGTCAGGCAGCTTTCCAGACACTCTTCCCCAAGCCTGTAGCATTGCCTGGGGTTGTTGTGACCAAAGTGCAGGACCTGGCACCTGGCCTTGTTAAACCTCATCCCACTGACCTCAGCCTATCGATCCAACCTGTCCAGATTCCTCTGCAAAGCCTTCCTACCCTTGAGATCAACACTCCTGCTCAATTTGGTTTGTCTGCAAACTTGCTGAGGGTATACACAATCCCCTCGTCCAGGTCATTGATAAAGATATTAAACAAGACTGGCCCCAAAACTGAGCCCTGGGGAGCACCGCTAGTGACTGGCTGCCAAATGGATTTAGCTTCATTCACCACAACTCTCTGGGCTCGGCCATCCAGCCTATTTTTAACCCAGGGAAGAGTACACCTATCCAAGCCACAAGCTTCCAACTTCTCCACCAGAATGCTGTGGGAAACGGTGTAAAAGGCCTTACTGAAGTCCAGGTAGACACATCCACAGCCTTTCCCTCATTCACCAGGCAGGTCACATGGATCAGGTTTGTTAAGCAGGACCTGCCTTTCCTGAACCCATGCTGGCTAGGCCTGATCCTCTGGTTGTCATCAATGTGTTGAGTGAGCACACCCAAGATGAGCCATTCCATAATCTTCACCCTGTCAGGCTGACAGGCCTGTAGTTCCCTGGATCCTCCTTCCGGCCCTTCCTATAGATGGGCATCACATTGGTGAACTGCCACTCATCTGGGACCTCCCCTGTTAACCAGAACTGTTGATAAGTGATGAAGAGAGTCTTGGCGAGCTCCTGTGCCAGCTCGCTCAGCACTCTTGGGTGGATCTCATCCAGCTCCATAAACTTGTGTCACTTGTGAGAACTTCAGGACTTGCCTTTACAGGACAGAAAATGTTGTGCTATAGTTACCAGTTTAGTGGCATCAAAGTTACCTTAATATGTGGGCCACATAATCAGGCCAGCGTTCATAGGAACATCAAATTAATCACACTTTCAAATGGTCTGGGAAATGGGAAAGCATTCCAATTAAATTTCCTTTATCATTATCAGCCAAACAGAATGATCTGAACTTCTAAGGAGTGTTAGGCTCCTGTACATCTTTTAAAGCCTTCCATCTGCTCTATTTATCAAGAATATGTAGTAATAACAAATCAACAAAATAAAAACCCCTCCTAAAAACACAGTCACTCATGAACAAATGGGCAGCTGCCACTTTGTGCTCCCTAGAGCCACCTTCAGTGCATCTGTTATGTCAGCAAACTCACTGCAGTATTTTTATCTGGACTATAACATATTAATGTAAATGGGAAATCATCGATTGAAACCAAAACTACTACCTAAAAAAGTCAGAGTAAGGACTGAATGAACAACTGAAAAACACAGGCCAAATATACTAATAATACGGATGTGACCTTGTGACCCATCCACAGCCACAAAAGGATAAAGGATAAAACTTTCCTCTTTTACAGTGAATTTGACTACATTGCCATCTATGTTATGATATGGAAAAGCTTCCAAAAATGGCTAAAGGCTGTAGCTCTTAGTCATCTAATTACAGGTAATGTTGCTCTCTCTCCATGATCAAGGAAATTAATTTTCAGTGAGGAAAGTCCCCACATTACAATTTTTTTTTTTCCTCTGAAGTTGACAGTAATGAGATTTTAGACAGACAAAATAAGGGTTATAGCAAGCTTTCATTATTACCCTCATACAGAAAAAGGCAATGCAATACGCCACACTAAGACACCAAGAAATACTTCAAATTCTTACAGAGGCCAGGAAGGACAGATAGTAAATTTTCTACTGGAAGGTGCCCCTGCCCACAGCAGGGGGACTGGAACTAGATGATCTTTACAGTCCCTTCCAACCTAAACAATTCTATGATTCTAAATCTGGAAAAGTGTATGGGAACACATGATCTTTATTTAATATGGACTCATTCATTCATCAATGAGAACTGGTACTAAAGGGCTTCCTGTAAGTTATGAGGCAGGAGGGAAAAGGATCCAAACACAATTAAAGAACAATCACTGACAAAAAGCCTTTGGCCTTTTTCATTTATTTATTTGGCCTATTTATTCCCTCCATAAGGGGCAAACACAACAATAGCCTTAAGACCTGTTTCTGTCGAGCTGCACAGCAGGAAAGTGCATGGAAGAAAATTTCTTCTCCTTTCCCAGCTTACCAGTGAGTGACAGGCAGAATTGCTGCCTGCCTACAATGCAGGGGCAGATGCAGCCAGAGGCAGCACAGCCAGGGGCAGAGGTCTGCCCAGGACCCTGCCCCACGGCACTGGGCTCACCCACCCCAGCTGCATAGCACACGCAATGGCTCAGCAAATGACATCTCAGGGATTCCTGTGAGCTGCCATGAGTGACTCTGTTTTGCAAGCAAAGGGGAAAGAACAGTTTACAGTGGCTTTTAGCACTGTAGGATGGTCTTGTGTGTGCGCTATTAACCTAGAGAGAGAATTGCTTTTCTGCAAAACCTAAAAGACACCCACTCCTCATCATGATACAACCAAAACCTTTCTGAAGTCTTCCATAAGAGGGAGAGACATCCTGGGACAGCCAACAGTGTGACTGTCAAGGCATCATCCTGGACATGGAGGAATTTCTAAGATTTAGGTATCGAGGCTTTCTGATTCAAGGGAAAAATTCGATCATGGGTGCTTGGCACCTCAGACAATGGGCTACTCCAGAGTAATCCACTGGGTAATTCCTGCCCTAGACAGGAGATACCTTTCCCATTACCTTCAGTTTTGCTGGCACTGGCACAGTGCTACATGTGGCTTTGATTATTGCAAAGCTGCATTTTCTAATGAAAATTCTGTTTGTTAAAATTTCCAATTAGCTCTATGGTTTATCTTAGAATTACACTGTGAGGTTAGATCCGAAAACAACCAGTTTTTCCTGAGATGCTTCCTCTGATGGATTTGGAAATGCCTTTGCATACCTTACTTCTGAACTAATCCTGTCATTAAATCCTAAAACCAGGTACTGGACATGTCTTCTTATTGCTGTTCATCAGTAGATAAAGCAATTCCAAACCTTTTACAATGCGAACTAATAGTGGCCAAAGTGAGAATGTAAGAGATTCATGTAAATCAACAGCTCCCATCTATATCATTATGGATTGGGGATTTTAGACACAACATTACTAACAAGCATCTAGGGAATGCAGAAAAGCTGAAAAGCTTCACCTCTTACAGAGTCTCTCACCAGCTAGCAGGACAGAAAGGACCCCAAGAAACTGTCTACTCATGCAGACAGGACAATGCACCACACCATAGTGGGAAGGTCAATACGACTGTGTATCACTCACCCATTTATAAGCTCAGAGGAATGCAGCGTGCATTACTTACTTAGTTGTGATAAATGACAATTAGCAGGGCTGGAGACTGGAGAGCCCGGTCAGTTAAGAGGTTAGAATCATAGAATGCATTGAGTTGGAAGGGACCTCAAATGTCATCTAGACCAACCCCCTGCAGTAAGCAAGTAAGCAGGGACATCTTTAACTAGACCAAGTGCTTTTGTTTGTTAGATATGCTTTGTCACAACACTGCTAACCCCCCGCAACCTGCCTCGAGCTGTCAGTGCCATTTGCAAGGACTGTGTTATCTGCTGCAGTGAAGCTGGGTAGCCATGAGGCTCTTCAGTTTCTTTTAATTAAAGTCTTCCTTTTCTTGAAACAGAGTTCTAAAATTTAACAGAAAGAAAATAATATGCATATCTTAATGTAAATATACGGTGGCCTTTTTTACATGACCTTTCATCATTTTCGGGATTTGTAGGAAATGAATATATTGGAAATGGAGTCAGGAAAAGCAATCAATTTTTGTTCAGGAAATGAGGTCTTCCTTAGAAGCCAGCATTTTATACAACGCTTTAGATGCTGCTAACTGCAGAAAAACTGTTACTCACTGAACGGTTAAGATATTTTTATAAAATACATGCAATCAACGTTGGACTTATTCTTTGTCATCTCAGCTGGACAGACCTGACTGGCCATGGCAGACAGAGGAATGAGGGCACAGATCATCATCACCGAATGCAGGGTGAATCAGATACATGGTCAGGATGAGTGAGTGGCTTGGCACCGGGGTGATGACTGGACAAGGCTGGCAGCTAAACAGGGTGCAGAAAAAGGCTGGGTTTTCCAGATATGTTGAACTATAAGATGAGAAAAGTTCATTATACCATGTTTGAGTATTAGCAGCCTGTCTTCACAGACAGCGTCTGCTTCTAGCACTGATACCCCATGTTTAGAGTTACTACCAAGGATTGGTGTGCAGACCAAGGCCACTGCTGGATCTTGTGCACCACATTGGGGAGTGCAGGAAAGTGAAAGGCTGCACCTGCAGGGAGGAGCAGACAGGGCAGGTGACCCTGAACTGTCCAACGAGGTATTCCAGCCCATAGATGTCATATTCGGTATAAAGCAGAGGGATCTGGAGGGTCTCTCTCTCTAAGGGCTCCTGGGCTCTTCTCCCCTCTTGGACCACTTTGCCAGCTTTGCTCGGCTTGGCTCAGGTCCTCTTTTGGTTCCTTCCTCGGAGCATCCAAGGAGGACTCTGTCTGTTCTGCCTTCGATCCCAATCAGTTCCTGAATCCAGTACCAGAATCCAGCTCCTGAACACAGCTCCCATCTGCTGTGGGGGCCCAGCCTGGGACTCCCCCAGTGCCTGCTCCACAGCATCAGTGGCGATGGTGATGTAATTACCATCAGCGGGACTGGGTTCAATACTGGGTTTGTATATATTTGTATACATGCCATTTTATTATCATTATTTTCATTAAAGCTGTTCTAGTTTCCTCTTCTAATTGCTCAGTCTCTCTCCCTTATTCCCTTTCTCTCCCCCTTTGCGGAGGGAGGGTGGTTAACAGAGTGGCCACCTTGACCCTAAACCGTGACATAACACATGGCAAGACAGGAGCTCCCATCATTCTTCCATCTATGAAAACTTTAGTTTGAATTTCCCTTTCCTGCTGGGGAACACACATCAGTTGAAAAATCTCTGTCATCTAACAGTTAAAGTACGTTCATACTGCAAACAACAATCACATGTTGAGACACTACCCTAGACAGTCATCTCACATAGTGACTGGACTACACTGACTTCTGAGCAGTCTGATCCTTGCTGCTTCTTGTCAAGAGGAATGTACAGCTTTCTGCAGCCTAGACAAGCCAAGCCAGGCACCCTGACTTCAGGCTTAAGTGCAGCATGCCCCTGAAGGGCTGCTGAGTCACGTTCACCTGAGAAGAAGGGATGGTGAAGAGCAGAAATGGGAAACAGACCTCTGACTCTGCAGACAACCCAGATGCTGTTGGTTCATTCCTCCTACAAAATGAGACAGCAGAAGCCATAGGTAGGTTCTGAGGTCCATGAGCTTTGAATTTTCTCATCAGAAGCCCAGCAGGTACTGCACCACAGAGTATCTTTTTCCTAACCCACCTCATCCATTGACTACCTTCAAAGCTTATCAAAATAATCTTAAAGTGACAAGCTACTTATTTAACTCTCCTTCTTCACCTGCAGGTCTTAGGGATGGGAATTCCAGGTCATCTCAATGCAAGCACACTTGGCCTCTCTCTTCTCACAGTCCTTTTCTCCCAGGCTGTTGTGCAGCGTGTGTTTGCTGCCTTACACCCTACGTGTTTATGTTAAGCCACGTGGCAGCAAAGTGTACTAGATTCATCCTGTCCCTACTCAGTCTCCCAGTCTTTCTGCAATGAGTCCTTCCTTAAAGCCCGCTGCCTGTGCAAAAGCCTTTGGCAGGAATGGAAAAAAAGCACACTCAGTGGCGTTCCCCAGACCAGATATGAAATAGAAACTGGAAAAGAAACAATAACTGCAGTAGAAATAGTAGCATTAAAAAATTTGAAATATGATTTGGTTATGAACCTGACGGACTGGGAGGAGAATCCAGTTTCTTTTTCATTTATTTTCTTTTTCTTTTTTTTAATTCAAACCTGAATTAATTCAGGAAAGCCCTGTGGGCCATATTACCAGAAGGTCAGACAAGGTGTTCAAAGCGGTCCTTTTGTTCTTATAGTTTGTGAATATCAATGGAGATGAAATTTCCAGATGAAAGAAAAGTCACTTCATTCTCTGGACCAGATTCTATCACACGGACCGGCTTGAAGACCACCGCCCAATGTTTTAGCTATAGAAAAGGCACTTCTCTCTTCTTACTGCAATCTTGTGCTATGCTCCGGGCTCTTACACTGAGCTAAAGTAATGTCCTTCTGGCATTGCAGATACACGGTGTGCTGCTTTTTAGCCCCTGTACGTTAGACTCCTACAGACCACATTACACAAGTGTCCCTGATTCCCTGCACACACATGAGGACTGTCATTCAAGAGATTTCACAGTAACAGGCTTCTCATTGCATAGTTTTACTGTAAGTTTACCATCAGTTGCATCACAGCACTGTGACCTTAGGCAAACCTGGCATTCATCTCCATTTACATGCCATGGAAAGAAAATGATGGGAAAGGTCACTCAGTACTAAATAATATCTCACTGAAAATACAGCACTGAATTTTTTGTTAATCTAGGCCATATTTTCTTGTCAGGGTCACTGGCTGTCTTCTAGTTAATACAATGTCAATCTTCCCAGGTTCAAGAAGCTATAACTCTGCATGAAGCTCCATTTAGAGGAACGTTTGGCAGTCACAGCAGGGGTAATCTGGTTATTAAGAGACCAGAGCTATAGGCTACGGATTTGGACATGTCACATCTTTCCCAAGCAACCTTGATTCAGTATCAGAAAACCGGCATATTCAGACTTAGACTCTTGAGTCTAAACTGTTGGTGTAAGCTTCTCTGAAGATCAATTTTCCCCTCATTAAGTAGCAGCAGAGCTGCCCTTCTCCTGCTGGGGTTAAGAGGCTCAGCTCATGGACTTTGCAAACTACTCCAACACAGCAAAGTAGGGGTGAGAAATGTTTTTCTTCCTGAGGCCCAAACAGGCGTTTAGCAGGTTACATATTAACCTCTTGTTCTCCAACAATAATTCCTAAGGAAACCCCACCAACTTGGTGTGATCTATATGAAATGAAGCTACAGGTTATATCCAAATGCTTCCAAACTATAAAGTAGCACAATATGATTTATGAAGCACTCTTAGAAATGTTAACTATCACACTTCTACAGCAGACCTAGGTGGTAAGTAATTTGCATAGCTGACTTAAGGAGAAACTGTATGATATGCTCAAAGCCACAACGAGTACTTTTGCAAAGTATAGAAATTGTGATTCTAAACTAGGAAATGCCAGCTTTTACCTCATTGTTTGATCTGAGAGTAGGTTGCCTTCCACTTGGAGCTGGAACTCCACATGCAAGTGATTTTTCATTCCCACTCAAATTGCTTTAGCTATTTTTAGGTCAGATGAGTAGAATAAATATCGTTAAGGATTTTTCAGGCATTTTTAGAATTGCTTCCTAACTAAAAAAAAGAGATCCTTTTCACAGAAATATATTCTCTAGTCATCCATCCATAAAGGCACTCAGACCTTTTCATAGTGTAATAATCAAATAATGAAAAAAATAGTGAGTTAACCACGTTAGGAAAGCTGATACTGTACATTTATGGTAGCTATTCAGTGTAAGAACTTTCAGTGGGCATGAGTACAGCGGAGCAGAGGTGGACTAGATGGAGAGGCAAGCTGTGCTATGGTGAGGCAGAGAAAGAGACCAAGCAGTCAGAAATGAGGACCATGGAATATATTCAATTACCACTAATATCTCTCAGTGAAGTTTAGTAGAACATTCTTTTAAAACACCTCAGCTCAATCCATGAACATTAGCCCAAAGAGACCTCCGAAGACCACTTTCGGGCAGAGGAGCTTAATGGCTGGGACTGGAGCATGAGTCATGAGATAGTGGCTGTGCCCCCAGCCCTCCAGGGCACCATGCTTAAATTACCTCTGTTCTCTCTGCCACTGCTTCCCTGCCTGCCTTGCCTGTTACAAACACAGAACTTTTTGGAATACTGTGGTCTCTTTGTACCTCCTTCTGGACAGGGCTCAGCACAACAGGGCTCAGAACCCAGCCGGACACCTTCTGTGCAGCATACCATGGGTATCCCACGACAGGTACAGTACAGCTACATTCACGCCATACCACGCTCTATGTATGTACTCCGAGATCACCTAGGCACTTCTCCACCATCCAACCAACCATATCACAGGCCTGCTTTTCCTCCATGTGCATGTTCCTACTGCTTTATCTGCATGTTTGTAAACATCTGTATTTTTGCTTCATCCAGGTTATCTCAACAACCTCTCCACTACCTGGCACAACTGAAAGTTTGCTGGAATAACATCTTGTTCTACTCAGCTGACTGTAAGAAATAACATTCAGAAAGTTACTTGCCTATGGCCCTGGGAGGAGCACACAGCAGATACAAGCCTACGACTGAAAGCTTTCCTGACCTCCACCATCACCAAAGTACCCTTCCGCTCAGGAAACATTCTTTATCCTGACAGACTGTAAGTTCCTGTAACTGGTGCTGAATTCAGTAAGACCTGCCTACTTGGGCATTTGCCACAAATCCTTTTGGCCAATTCATAGAATCATAGAATGGCAGGGGTTGGAAGGGACATCTGGAGATCATCAAGTCCTACCCACCTGCCAACGCAGGAACACCCAGGGAAGGCCACACAGGAACAGAATCAGGTGGGTCTTGAAAGCCTCTAGAGAAGGAGACTCCACAGAGAGTGCTCTCTCACTCTCACAGTAAAGTTTTTTCATATTGAGGTGGAACTGGCCATGTTTCACCTTGTTACTAATTGGCAGAACAGAGTCAAAAGAGAGAAGAGACTTTTTGGGAAGGATTGTTCAGAGAAATAAAAATGGCATGAGAGATCTGGGGAACACAGGTCCAGAGAGGAAGCAGGACAGGAGATGCTGTCCTCTCTGCCACAGCTGCTTAGTCTGGAAGGGATAATGCCATTGTTTGCAGCTCCCAAAACACCAGTGCTGGAGCCAGGTGGCTGTTGTAACACATCCAACACACACAGCAGAGCAGCCAAGGGGCTTACTCATGCTGCAGTTTGCACCTGCTCTTCTGTCAGCCATCATTAGCTGTCTGTAATGAGCACAAGGCAACAATATGATAATGGAGACAGGCTATGGAGGCAGAAGAAGTTATTAAGTGTTATGATTGCAGTTTCCCTTGCAGTGTGACTCGAGTACCCAAAGAGAAGCTTGTACTTCTCACAAACCAGGAGGAGCCACTGGTCTGATGAGCTCCCAAGTCTGAGTTCTAGCAAAACTGACCAATTATCAAAAAAGGGAAGACAAATTCTTTGGTCACTCTGCAAGACACATATTTATTTCTATATATACTAATCTTGATAATTCAATTAACTGAGACTTAATCCCCATGCTTAGGAATGCCCTTCACGGTGGCAATGCAGTGAAGTCAGTACGGTCAAGTACAAAACATCAGCAAATACTTGGGATTACTTGAGGAAACGAGAAGCCCCAGCTAACACCAAAAACGCTCTTCCAAGGAATCAGAAAGAAGTAAAGAGGCGGCACTATCTTCACCTCTCGTTAACCTGAAGCTCAAATGTGCACACTTCAAAGAACTATCCAACATCTTTTGTATTTCTACCCCTTTCATAAAAATAGAACACAGTTTTCCATCTTGGGCAGGGTGTTTGGCTGGAGCACACTCACAAAAGACTTCTACACAGCCATTCCATGACTTTGTTCAGTGAATTTCCTTCAACATAGACCAGTGTGAAGAATAATCTCCAGCAAATGCTGGCTGTAGCAAGGGATTTTCTGCTCCACTACTTCTGAACATCTCCAAGAAAACACTGGACAAATTGCAGAAGAAAGGGGTCAGCATCATTGTGAATATTTCATCTTGAGGGCACAACAAAATCCAGCTTAGAGAACAGAAAGGGAGAAAAATCACTTATCAATTATTCTTTTACTCAATACCAGTTGTTCTTCAATAAAACACTGCAGAGTGATTTCTCTTGTAATCAGGAAGAGAAAAAGCCTCCACTCTTGGAAAATTATTTTTGGAAATAAAAATTTCATTCTACCTTTTTTTTTTTTTTAATTTCTGCTTAGAGAAATTTTAGAATAAGGATGCAAGCCTTGCATTTATTAGAAACTATACAGTTAAGGTTTATTTTATAAACCTACAAGAGATGATTTTTGTGCTAAACTTTGCTTTTAAGACAATCATTGAATAGCCAAATTTATCTCTCTTAGGCAGGTATTCTTCCAATCTCCAACACTCCTCTACGTGCTAGCGCTTAACTGTCATATATTGTCTCATAGACACACTTACACCTTCTGCCATTTTTCTGCTCTTTACATAAAGCCTTTTTTTTTTTTTTTTTTTTAAATAGTATCATCATCCATTCCTGTCATTCTACCTGGATTTCCATTTTTTTTTTCTTACACTAACTGGTTTTCCTACTTAGGTTAAAAACTACTCTTCCTCCCTAAAAAGGTACAGTTGGAATTGTTTACCACTGAGGCTCAGGCTGCAGTTTCTAGGGTAATTGTCATTTCATCTCCAGTGTTGCTCACTCTCAGAATTTCACCAAGTATCTCAGATATTTTGTGATTTATCAAAGAGACGTTTTTTGGAGATCTATGAGTAGGCAAGAAAGGCACGTTAACCTTCAGAGTTGTAGACTGAACTCTGTAAATGAGAATCTGAAAGTATATGACTCCAAATGGCAATTAATCCTTACCAAATACATTTGGGGTTTGTGATGTATTTTTATGCAGACTTTTGATTTTAGAGAGTCTTGACCCATGACTACTCATGGTTTGCTTACAATCAGATGTAAGAATTTAAGTATCATCAAGGGTTTCATCTGAGTTCACACTGTTGCTAGTTCTGCTTCCCTCTATGTAACACATCTTCAGCTCTCATGGCTCCCCTGTGCTCCACTCCCACACCTGACCTCTCATCCTCACCACATGGTTCCTATCACCTCCCAGGGACTGTGAGGATAACAGTTGGATTTCAGATGTCGAGCTGCTGAAGCAGGTCGTCCACTCCTTTCAAGCTCCACCAATTCAGGCTGTGCCTGATTTGCACCAGTTCGATTAGACCCAGATGACAACAGAGCATAGGAAGATGCTGGATTCCATTCTGGGCTCTGCTACTGGTGTACAACACAAGAATGGGCAGACAGCAAAGCATTCTGTCCTCAGTTGGTGAGACTGAGAAAACTGGGAGAGTGACAACAATGTCTATCCTTATGTACAAAATATTCTGAAACAGTTGAAAGCCGCTATATAAATGCTAACTACATATTAGCAGATACTGCTCCTACTTTAGGGCACTTTTTCATTCATAGATGTTATGCACAAAACATTTACTAAATCAGCCACATTTTAAATCATAGGATATCTGGAGAGGATAAACTCAATAGCCATCTCCTGGGAAAGGAAAAGAACGATCCTGACTCTGGCCATAAACACTGAGTGTATCTCATTACAGTTTCTAGCAGAGTAAAGGAGCAAATCCTAGCATACTTAGGCTCTATACAGCAATAGCTTGGTAAAACTCCACGGTGTGTGTTATGTAGCAAAGCTGGCTAATGGACCTGTCTGGCCTCAAAATCTATAGATCTGTAAATTCATTTTACGAAGAGAAAGTCTCCCAAAACACTTTCAAGACTCAAACCAGATTGCTAATGGTCAGGCAATCCTTTGACTGGCACTTTATGTTGGAATATACCATGGACCACAGAAAGAACAAATAATCTCTTTTAAACCTACCTCCAAAGGAACAATTAATACACAACAGTAGATATACTTGGTGCAACTAAAGGTTCATCTAGCCTAGAATGACATTCCTGACAGCAGACAATATCAGACAAGTGAGACACAGAAGCAAGATGAATATTATGTGTTCTTCCCACAACACACTCTCCTCACTCCCCAGGGGGTTCATCACTGACTAACATGCAGAGCAGTAAATTCAATAGCCATAACTGGATCTCTTCTCTCTTAATTGTCTAATCCTTTTCTGAAGCAACCAGCGCTTCTGCTTTCCACACCCTTTGGCAACCAACTGGAGATGTCACCCTGTATCCCCAACACCACCATCACAGCATCATGCTCTGCACCCTGCAGGGATGGGGAGAAGAACTAACTTGGTTCCTGGTGGTGGTACTCCCATACCAGCTTTCTGCATCCTAATTAAGAGCAGAAGGAAGCTGGACTTGCCATGCAGCATGTCCAAACCACAACATGGACAATTTTTCTGCTGTTCTGTTCTCTGACCTAGAACATAAATAACCAACAGAAACAGAATATTGCACTGAAGAGCTGAGGAGATTTCAAGGAGGCAACATAAGACCATGCCCTCCTTCCATTTCTAGTAAGCTGTCCTCCCTGTGGGACATCCATACCTTCTCTGCCTAATGGGAAATCTCATAGAAGACAAGATCAAGTTGCCTGGAGGTGAAATAAACGCTGATAGAAAGCTGTAAGAGTCACAGTAAACTTCAGGGGATGGGTACAAGCTGGGCTAATGTGCAGCTCTCCACCAGGAAAAGCACTTCCCCATGTAGCTCTTAGTGGACACTCCTGCAGAGGTGTCTTCCCCCTGCCACTTGTCAGCAACCATGCTTGCATGACCTGAAGTACATGCTACAGTCATCCTAGTTACTCCTTGTGCAAGAGTGCTTACACTGTACAGTCACTGTAGTTAAATGAACTGGGGAAGCACCCTGTAACATGCTCTCATGATCTCCTCTGGGCATGAACACTTTATTCTCATGCATTTTAGGCCATAAATCAGAGATGACAGCAAAGTAATCAGAAGACTATCATGCTGTACCTCTTAATTCTCCTGTGCTGCCACTGATCACAGAGGAGAAATCCAAGCAGACATGGAATTAAATCCCTTACACTGGACTAGCTGAAGCCATTCCTTAAATGACAGATTGTTAACAGCTCCCTTAATGACATCATCCAATATGTCATAAAATTTACTGCCAATACAATGGATTTTTTTTTTTACTCATCCAGAAGTATTCCCTGGCTACGGAGCATAAGTTTCATCAACAAAATGTGGCTCAAGAAATAACCTATAAAGGGCTCTCAATGCATGAGGTAAGTACCAACCAAAAACTCATTGAAGAGTAAAATTATGGTTCTTGGCACTGCTCTCCTGGAACAGTGCCCCATATCAGAGTTTTCAAAGTGCTTGTGATTGAAATTATCCATCCACCATCTCTGCAGGTAGCACTAAAACTCACAGCTCAGGAACAGTATACAGATCTTTGTCAAATTACTACCCTTGGGTGAAAACTGTTACCTTCTTACCACTTTCATGCTTTTTTGGAAGGAAACTCTTCCCAGATGGGTATTAGTATTAGAGATGAAGTGGATATACTTGTGCAATAGCAAGGATTACTTACCTGAGTTTCATTACTAACCCTTTACTTCCAGGCTCACATCAGGTTTCTGGTCAGAACCACAAGTAAAGTGAGAACCAGAGCATACATAGTATGAACAGCCTTTGAGAATTTCCAAGAGACACTCTGCACATTATTCTCTATTCTTGAGACACCAGGAGTCTAGCTTGCAGCAGTGCACCATGAATGACTGGCCATTTGCTTTTAAAATGTTGCAGTGGAACCCACTTAGGTAGCCATCAACCATGACTGCACAAAGGGTTCTTAATTACCTGTTCCTGTAATTCTGTGATAACCTGCACTTTCTCCTGAGCATGCTTTATGTGAGAGTTAGCTCAGTGGCACAGACTATTTTCAATAAGGGTAAATACCTTTCTAAGAAAAATACTTCAGTAAGTGGAGACAATAGTGGAGAATGAGAAAGTCTTCCTTCTTTATTGAGACTTAAACTAAATTCTGATGTATAGCGGAGAGCACTGAAAGTCTCCAAGATTTGGTCCTTCTGATCAAGGGAAGTCTGACCCACTCCACCCAGTTGCAAAAAAACAGTGTTGGCTGATGTTCTTCTAAGTCACTCTGTAAACAGATCCTCTTCTCTATGTATGCCATCTTTCCTGCATGCCACCATCTACCCACTCAAAGCAGTCACAGAACAACTAGAACATATATAGGAAAAAGTGAAATACTAAATCATAGATTTGTTTAGGTTGGAAGGGACCTTAAAGATGATCTAGTTTCAACCTCCCTGCCATAAGCAGAAAAACATCCCACTAGACCAGGTTGCTCAAAGCCCCATCCAACCTGGTCTTGAACACTTCCAGGGAGAGGGCATCTGAAATTTCTCTGGGCAACCTGTTCCTGTATCTCACCACCCTCATAGTGAAGAACTTCTTCCTAATTTCTAATCTAAATCTACCCTCTTCCAGTTTGAAGCTGTTACCCCTCATCCTATCACTACAGGCCTTTGTAAAAAAATCCCTCCCCAGCTTTCATGTAGGCCCCCTTCAGATACTGAAAGGCCACAATAAGGTCTCCCTGAAGCCTTCTTTTCTCCAGGCTAAACAACCCTCAGCTCTCTCCGCTTGTCCTCATAGGAGAGGTGCTCCAGCCCTCTGATCATCTTTGTGGCCCTCCTCTGGAACCACTCCAAGAGCAGAGTGCAGTCACCTGTGGGGAAAAAAAAATCTTGTGGGAACTTAAAGCTACTGCACTCAGCTGCATGATCCCAGGATGTGGCTTGAATATCTTCGGTAATTCCTTGGGTATCAGCTGTATTTCTGTTCCCTGCAGCAGTTCTTGCCAAGAGAAAACCTTAATGCAAACCAGTATGCTGGAGATGTTGAAAACCAGTGGTCTGAACAATCTGTCACTCATCTAAGTTCAAAAGACAATCACTGTGGTGGCATTCACTGGCACTGTGAGTAAATGAGCCATGAGCTATACATTTGGATATGTTGCAGTTCTTCTCTGAAAGAAAAAACAAGTCAAAAAGGAAGTGTAACACTGCTGAAGTCTGAAGTGACCAAATAAATAGGATCAGCTAAACCTTTCTTATCTGTCAGTCACTCATCCCTGTATGACAGCTGTCCCCTCAAGCCTACCCATGATGATCGCGGCCTCAGTACTTGCCTAGGTTCCCGAACTGATGCGTTTCAAGCCATGTCATCACCAAGCTTGTGTTATCCAGTCATTTTGGTCTTGTCATCCAAGGGAAAAACTTGATGTTGCATCACATGTACTTTCAGTGCATGAAATGAAAGGCTAAAATAATCTCCATGAGTTTTGTTCTCAAATTCAGAACTGCACTGCCATGATTGCAAAGTGACAGATGTCAAAACTGATCTGACTACCTCATTAATGCAGAGACAAACACACAGAATATGTTGTTTGGAACGACAGCCCTGTGTGTTTATATATGTATACCACTATTTATCATCCTACAGATGGTTGCTCACAGTGATGTACATCCACAAATATGTTTAATTTTGCTTTTTCTTATTCTAGGTAATTCCCATTTTTCCTTGTTTACACTGACTAGTACTAACATGGCCTAAAGATCTTTTGAGTTTTTCTAAGGGTGAGGGGTCATGTTGCACAAAGCAGTGGCAGAACCCACATGCAATCAGTTCTTTGCAGTAATAGCAGCCCAGTCCTGTAGAGCATTTTTGAAGGCTTTATCTCACTCTCACTTTACAACCAGAAAAACCCAGAAAGGTGAAATGTCTCACCCAAGGTCACACAGCAGGCTCTGTTCAGTACGTAGTTACTGTTGTTGCAAATTGGGTAGCTCATCAAGCTCAGGCTACTTAACGCTACTCAAATAAAATTCAAACACCAATTATGATTTTTACCGCAATTTACATGGCAGTCAAGGCTGGAGGCCATGATCAGGGTTCAGTTTATGCTGGGCTCTGTTCAAATAACAAATCAAATCCAGTCTCTGCTCCAAGGGGCTTGCAATAGGGACAGATTTCTGTGGGAACACAAAATGCAACGGAAGGGGAGGAACAGAGAGAGAGAGGGACAGAGGGCAGGAACCTGAATGTTACATTTCATGTTGTTTTGGTTAACTGTGAAGTTCAGAAGCTTATTATTACTTAAGTAGGTAAGAAATATAAGCACATTCCTGACAGCCACCTGTCTAGCTAGTTAGGCAGCAGTTTATCTTCATAATCTTAATTATACAAACACTTTACTTTCCCTCCTACAGTCTTTGATTACATTGACAGCAACTGGATCCTACTATTTGCTCTTCAGGGGACTGACTCACACTGCACTAACCCCCGACTTACTTACATTGTACTTTCTAAAAAGTGATATTATACTTAATTTTACAACTTCCTCTCTAATCTGATGCTAGTGCAATTCTTGCTGTAGACCTTTTTATATGATACCTGCTTATACATTTTACAACACATGACAAAACTGTATACTAGCTAGGAGCTAATGAAATAATTTCACCCATGCTAACTTTTCCCAAGCTCTGCAGTAGTATAGTGTGTATTAACTCCCACCCTACCGTCTGTCACTGCATCCTAATGTGGCTCCATGCTAGCAGAATGTTATGTACCAAATGACCATACAGCCATTCCTCTTTAAAAGACTTAACTGGGTATAAAATTGATTCCACAAGGTTCACTTTATGTTTACATCATAAAGACAAATTTTCTCTTCTTGTGGAATCACACTGCGTTTCATCTGATGGTACAGCAGGATATTGAATATTACAAGTGCAGAGTGAGATTTCGATGTAATGTCATACAATATAAGAATTAATAGCTCCTCTAATATTGAATGGCATAGACACAATGGGATTATTTGCCAGAGTAGGTCTGCTCAGTACCGAGTCAGGATTGCTGAATGGTCCTTAGAAGTTAACCCCTTAGTTTTTTGATATGGATCTGCTACCCCATTATTTATTATAATGTATGTATTGGTAGGAATAACGAAAAAGGGTATATAGGAAATAATTTATTGACATCTGTAACCTCAGATGAGTGGGTATTTTTTCTGGATTTCAATTAAGCCAAGCACTTAAAACATGTTTCCAACCCACTGAAGCATGTGCTTAAATCCTTTGCTCAGCTGATGGATTCTATTGAAACAAGCGGGCGGCTTTTCACTGACTTTAAAGGATTCTAGATCATCACAGTATCATCATAATGTACTCTAGATGAGCATGAGAAATCACAATTTAAATACATTATTTTATAGGACAAAAGAATGAGCATTCATTTATTATGACTTTCCTTGCTCCTGTTCTCAAGTGGCTGAATCCACATACAAACTGATGACCTATCACCATGTCTGTTGAGGATACAGCATCAAAAATGAAGGCACTGCAGAACTTACATAAAAAACACTAATGCAATTTCATTTTAGACTATTAAAATTTTTCAGAAAATGATGTTAGGTATGCATTACTACCTGCATTTATTCCCCTCTGACAGGTATTACTGAAGCTCAGGAGAACAGAGGCATTTACTTAAATGATTAGAATCTGACTTTTAGTACTATGATAAACAGAAGCAATAAATAACAGCTTAGTTTAGCAATTGTCAATAGCTATTTAGCAGCTCTTCGTAGACTATCCACTAATCTTCAGCATTGGGTAATTCAAATTCCTTTATCATATTTCTGATACTTGCATTGATGACACTGCCATTTTCTTATAGTTCCAAGCAAAAGCACATAAAGAAGGAACTATGACACTTGTTTAATCATCCCTAAACTCAAGTTTATAAATCCAAGACACAGGAAAGCCTAATGTAATGAAACTCACTGTATGAAAGCAGAGCCTATACCTACACTAGCGAGTTGTGTATTGCAACAGAGTGGATCTATAAAAAGTGAAACAGTGCTTAGGACCCAATATCCATAACATATGTGTTTCAGAGGTTTCACTTCAGACCAGCCATAGTCTGGTCCTCTGGAAGGCACACGTTAGTGGTAGAAGTGCATTAGGGTACTTCTGGAGGACATCTGTTTCAGTTTATTTAGAAAGAAACTCAGTTTGCATATCTGAAGATGACTATACAATGCAAATTAAATTGCACTAAGTTTGGACATCTGGAAGATTAACTTTAAAAATGCACTCCTGATCAAAACTAAAACACTCGTACAGTCAGCCCTGTGGATGGTCTCCTTTGCAGACCACCAGCAAGACCAGGCAGTTTTAGCTGGCTGCATAGGCACTCGGTCAACTCCAGGATCTCTGAATGCTTATGCAGATGACAGAACAGATTCAGCACAGCTCATATCCAGGGCTAATAAGGTGTCTGAGACCAAGCTGGTTTCATAACCACAGAGGGTGGGATACAGCTCCAGACTGGGAAACCTAAATGACAGTGTTTCACAGGCAAGGTAAGAGTAGAAGCTAGGGTTTGATTCACTTGCAGCATGCTGTGCCTAATGCCACTTGAGCTGTTTTACCACTTTTGAGACATTCATATGGAGATGACAGAGAACCTGTAGAAGACCTATGTTCTTCTGGAGAAGCAGTTAAGAGGTCAGACAGGATCCCTGAGGCATCTTAAGCATAGACACATGGATGCAGGCAATTGCTTAATGGCTTGGCCTCCACATACCGACATCATATCCTATGACCCTGAACACTTCTGGATTCACTGCAAAATACTTGAGTGGCCTTCCCTGAGCCAGGTTAGGTCTGCTAAGGCCGACAGTGATAGCACACTACTGCAGTCTGACAGGCTAATCCAGATGTGTGTAATCAGGTATTTTGTTCTATGTTCTCTGGCACATCCCTCCTGTTATATCTGTGCTTACCCATTACCTGATGTAGTGCAAAGTAAGATGGAGCTGTCTGTAGAAGTGTGCTTTGCATTTGGTTCAGGCTTGAATTGGGAAAAAGCATCCCCCGGGAATAAAAAAAAATTATGCCTCTTGGGAAGAGACAAAAATGCAGTTCCAATTTCCCAGACAGCCTCACTTTTGCCTCGGCACAATTCCTCCAATATTACCATACAATTAAAGCTAAATCGAATGTTGTATGTTTAACACTCAACTATTAAATATATCACCTTAGGTTCACATAGAAACTCACTGAATTCAGTAAGACTAAATTTAAACCCAGATACTTCTGTCTGCAGATCTGTCCCTAAGGGTGTAAAATCCCGAACAGATATCTTTAAGTATTCACACTGCATGCAATAGGTTTCATAAAAATGTACACGATCAAAAGTGTTTCATTTGAAGCTCAGAGTGTGCCTTATATAGTTGTTTGATGCACTGAATGCTTGTTTATCCCACTGATGAAGCGCTCCCTCCTCTCTCTCCCTCTCAAACTGCCACAGGAGGCAGGAAAGGAAGCAGCAAGGACAGGACAAGGAACTCCATGTTGCTCTGCTTCCCATCCTCAATAAGCAGTGAACACTTGATGAGCCCAATGCATTTGACACCAACCTATTCACACAAAAAATGAAGCATCCAGTAGCTTATCAACAAGATGAAGAGATTTTATGTGTTTCTTTGCTATTTAGAAAGATGGTTTACATAGCAGTATGGCATCAAAAATAATTAGGTGGATGGAGAGATAACAAGGGACAACATCTCAAGGAAATACCCCTTGCAAAACTGCATCTCAGTCACAGAACTGATAATTTGAAATCTGTTTTTCCTGAAACCTCGGCATTTTAGAATACTTTGCAGACTTATTTGTCACGTACTTTCGCTTTTAAACATCAGTATTTGGCTGACATAAATTAGATTTTCTTAAAGGAAATTAAATATCCAAGTCCAATCAAAATGTTGCGTGCAAGGGGAAAATGTAAAGCACATTACTGCAGCAGCTGTTGTTGACAGTCTTTTACAGTTTTGCTGGGAATTTAAGAAAAACCCTTGCTTGTTTGGCCAGAATACCAGGCAAAAATGGTGCCCCACTTGACAGATTTACAGAACTTGATCACTGTCTGGTTTTAACCCCAGGAGGCACTGAGATGGAAGTGATACTGTTTAAAAAGCCTAACAAATGGGAGTAGAATAGAAGAGTATTCACCTCGATGAATTAGTTCTGAGAAATGAGAAAGAGAGGAACAGGATATGCTGTTCCAAACACTGCATTCTGTAATCCCTGTCAGACACTCATCTGTTTCCAGTGTACATCTCAGTATTTCACCAAATCTCCTCCCTTTAGAAAGCTGTTGCAGAACCTTGCTGCTCTAATAGTTAGAAATCTTTTAATTTCCAGCTGAAGTGATTTATATCCAGATAATATCCACTTGTTCTTGTCCCACCGCTAGCCACAAGTTTAAAATCCTTAGTTTTCACTCTGCGGTCCATGGACTCAGGAAAGGTTCATCAACTACTTCTGAGATTTCTAAAGTGTCATGAAGCAAAGTGGGCCTAACAGGCTGCAATTTGCTCTAACAATGCCACAGGGCATGTTCAAAGCATCATCTTTGGAAAAAGTTTAGAAAATCAAATCAAATCAAATCAAAGTGAAAGTCATTGGCTTAAACAGTTCTTTTCCCTTCTTGTTTTTTAGCCCTTTCAAGCTTTCTTAAGTTTTCTCCTTGCAAAAATAATGTCACCAGTCATTTGTTCTCCTTTCTGCAGCTATTGTCACCTCAGAATTGGACATGAGTGTCCAGAATCCCACATGAAATATCACAGTGCATCACATAATGTTGTCAACATTGCCCTAAATTAGCTGGAAATACTTGCCAGGATCATGTATGCCCTCTTCGCGGCATTATATTGACATCCCATTGCCATCCTTTAGTGAACAGATATACTCAGGTCCTCTCTTCACTCACTGTTACCTGTCCTCAGCTGCATGGCCTTTCATGCTGCACTAGAGAGTCCATGCCACCACTATTGCCTCACTCCTCAAGGTTGACAAACCCGCAGTGTCAGCTTGGAAATAACTGTTGATGAGCCAGCTGATGATGATGCCATACAAATTGATGAATCCGATCAAATACAAATGAACTAAATGCAAGTGATGGTGTTTGGTAAGCTATCAGCAGGTTTGGGCTATTCTGGACTGTATTTTTCTTGTGTAATGACCATGACTTACAATTTCAAGCTTTTTATTTTACTGATGTTCTAACATAACCTCATCGGTAATAGGAAGGCTATACTAAGACACAGCAACAAAGTAATAATTAACTTTCTTTAGAGGAACATAAAACTACAAGGATGATTAATTTCATTTTCATGGAAAGTCTAATATTTCTCTCATGGATTTAATCTTAAAACTTTGAATTAACTCTTTGCAATGCTACACTGAATGTCTCTCAAATAGACTCAATGTGTAACAGTTTTATAGTGTTCAAAGATGTACCAGCCAAGCTGAAAACACCTGGGGGAAATCTGATTTTGAAACATGCAGTCAACATCAGAGAAAAGACTCATTTATGACTTCTAGACTCATGGGTAACTTTCTCACACTATCTCTACATAAAAAAAAAGGTTTTTGTAGCTTGTTTTACAGTTCTGATCACTTCTTCCTCTTGACAGAGGTTACAAATGTCTTTCCTTTTCAAGGTCATTACTAAGTCTAGTTTCAAAGCTAACTACATTTCATGCATTTTTTTCATGCAGAGATTTTTTATTGTCAATTTAAGCAAAGAAAATCAGAAATTAATACTATGGTACTGAGTTACAGTTATAAATTGGTTTAAATTAAAGGACTAAATCCCACATCACCTTAATTTTTCTGCACAGGTACTTCTTGAGCACCTCATTTTGAGACTTTGCTACATATTGGTTATGTCTACATGGATAAATTAAGCAGTGCCAGGGAGCATACCCAAGCACTGAAACTCAACTGTTTACACTATTAAACTGTTAGAATTGTCCCACAGCATGTGTCACAGGAGTGTTTTTAGTCTGTTCCAACTGACAATCTTCCAAAATATTTCCAGGGCACAGTTTGCAAGTTAGGACATGCCAGGAATGGTTCCCAGTAGGCAGTATGAGTCCAGTGACCCAGTTTTAGAAGGTAAAAAATATAATAGTATGGACACTGGCCAGTGTGCCAGCTGACTCTGCACCAGAGGGTGGCTCTGGACATGCTTAATTTGCAGGTACAGGCATAGCCACTGCATCCCTCTCCTGGGCCCTGGCAAGCTGAGAAGATCAACTTGATATGGAAACGTCTGAGCACAACATTGAACTATTAATCTCCAAGCAGCAGAGGATCAATTATGTAGGTGTTTCATGCTTACATGCTGTCATTTGGGCTTTTGCAAAACAACCCTCTCCAAGACGACTCTTGCTCACATCAAGTGACTCCAAGTTAACAGAGAGCTGAGGAGCACTTACTTTTCTGCACCCACTCCAGAAGTCTGTTATTGCAGAGCAAGAGACAGGAGGACAGACGGGAAGAAAATACACTGCTGCTAGCCTGTCCTTCTCCCCTTCCTGCTAAAATCTTCCCTGATCTTAGGAGACCTCATCGTATTTTATTCACACTTCTGCTGCACACAAAGTTCATCACGACAAATAAAATGTTGTAGGGTGGAGGTTGCAGAGGTACAGAGGTACAGGTGCAGAGGTACAGGTACACATTCCGGATGGGTTAATTGTATCAGATCACACACCTTATTCAATGAACTTCTACAAGTAAGGCAGGTGACTTCTGACTTCTAGCAGTAAACAAAAGAATCACAGACTGTTAGGTGTTGGAAGCGACCTCAAAAGATCATCTAGTCCAACCTCCCTGCCCAAAGCAAGTTCTCCTAGAGCAGGTCACACAGGAACGCATCCAGGTGGATTCTGAATATTCTCCACAGACAGAGACTCCACACCCTCCCTGGGCAGCCTGTTCCAGTGCTCTGTCACCCTCACCATGAAAACGTTTCTCCTTATGTTTACATGGAACCTCCTGTGTTCCAGCTTGCCCCTGTTGTCCCTTGTCCTACCATTGGACGTCACTGAGAAGAGCCTGGCTCCATCCTCCTGACAAACTCATAAACATTAATAAGGTCACTCCTCAGTCTCCTCCAAGCTAAAAAGACCCATCTCCCTCAGCCTTTCCTTGTAAGGGAGATGTTCCTCTATATGAGGAAAGAACCTCCCAGGGTTTCACAAGCAGCATTTTCTAAACCTCTCAACTCAGAATATTTGTCTTTGACCTTGCAAGTACAACATGTCTAGTTTTCATCTCTATAACCTTTTCCCTTCTGAAAGATAACCAGAAAAATAAGGAAAGTGGAATGAGTGACAACTCATCAACTGTTTGTAATAATTCATTTCAAAGCGTTTATTCGGTAGGTCTCTCCTTCTGATGCAGTCTCAATTACTTGATTGAGTAATATTTCTGAAATAGCACATGATGTGCTTGTGTCAAAGAAGATCTCCACAGAAGCCATCAGCTACCTTTTAAAATCAATTAAATTCATAAATTTGCATCTGGCTTCTCAAGGAGAAAATAAAGAAACCTTTTTCCCCTGGTACATATGACCTTCTCATTCTAAGGCCAGCTTGTTTCAAGTCTTCTCTGCATCTCTGAATGCCAACGTGAAGATGGATAATATCTTTCTTAGAACAGACAGATCTTGAAGTCTATTATATTCCCCTTCTTAAGGATTCTAGCCATAATTCTCTTCTAGTAATTGGGATTTGCACACTGTTCCACACAGTAATGCATATTCTAGCTATTCACTCTGTCATGCTGCCACTGCATTTTTAACAACGCTGATAGCAACCGATGTTATCGAATTCTGCAGATTTTTCAGGCTCTAGGCTTGTTCAAGTCTTTTTTTCATTTCACCATTTCAGAGCAAAAATGTTTTTATTTTTCCTTTGTGATGCCTCGCCACTGTGACCCTGCCATTGCTCACAGCTGGATCTTGTTAGTTTTCAGATATTGAGTCCACACTGTCTGATCACACCACAGATTTTCTGTTCTGATATGTTTGCTGTCTTTATGTTTGTAAGATCAAAGCTAATGCTGTTTACACCACAGTGCTAAAAAGGTTCACTTCTCAAAAGGTAAAATAACCTTAGTATTTGAAATATAGCCTTTTTTTATTCCATGCCTTCTACTGTTGATAATATCCATATGTTTCTTTTCTTCCTACCTTCATTTTCCCATATAGCAATTTTATTCATTAAACTTTAAGAAGTAATTTTGGAAAGAACTCAGCAAAAGCCAGTGAAGCCCCTTTAGGTGCAGGAACAGTAGAGCTGTGCCAACACCAGCTCACCAGCTGCTTTCCAAAACCTCACTCCCACTTCTCTTTCCCGTCAAGATTCAAGTTTCTCAGTACCCCACATTTCAACAGGTGACATTCTCCTCTTGTAAATTCTCTTCCAGTTTCCTTTTACATCTTACTATTCTGTTCTCTTAGTGTTTTCCAAACAGTAGACCACAGCCCCCAGGACATTCATAAATGGCAACTGGGAGAGTTAAAAGAGGATGAAGTTTTTATTGCACTCTAAACCAAAAGAAAGTATCTCTTCTCTGTTCCCAAAACACCTTTGTCCTTCAAAAACAAGTTTTTCTATCAAAATCTCTAATCACTCATACAAAGAAATGATATACACTTCTTACATGATACATTTTAGCTAGGTTCCCTCTGGGATCAAGACTGATGTGGCTGTGTGACTTTGAGCCTAATGACCAATTTCAATCAAATTTGACTGATGCTACAAGCCTCCAAGATACTAATCTTCTGCAAGATTTGTAAAAACTGGTTCCTGGGCAGAGCAGAAAGGATCTCAAATTCCCAACAGTGGAAAGATGGAGGTAGTTTATCCTTTAACAGAGCTAGGTGACAGCTTGAGGACATCAACACGCAAGTAGCCTTCTGCCAGCTATAACACATGTTGTGTCCTTGTCAGCAGCCTGTGAGGAATTGGAGAGTTTAGCTAGTAGTGAGGGCAAGAGGTGATGGGATGCAGGAGAGAGCTTTTGATATTGTGGGTACAGAGCATTTGGGGAAAGAAACGACTTGAAGAGGGGACACTGGAGCACAGCATTCCTCCCTCGTTTCCACTGTTC
Organism: Ceryle rudis; assembly: GCA_033439905.1. NCBI lineage: Eukaryota > Metazoa > Chordata > Aves > Coraciiformes > Cerylidae > Ceryle > Ceryle rudis. Next base: position 81,184 of record JAAGNO010004431.1, on the reverse strand, counting down.
ACAGGATACCCCTTTTACCTTCATTTTATAGCCAAAGCATGAAATACATGAAAATGTTTATTTCAAAACCAAAGTAACGAAACTGAAAAGGCTGCACAGCCCTATCACTCGTTTCATCCACAACTTCCCAATAAAACCTCCAGTTATTCATCTTTCCAGGCTACCCAGGTAACCTTCCGACTCACATTATGACATGAGCACTTCCCAAGCCGGTATGGCAATACTCATCACAGACAGTGTGACAGAAGCAGAGCGCAGGCTGCCAAGGGGCCCTCCCAGCTCAAGGATGAGAGAGGCCCTGGGAACCTCTATTACGCCTGAGGGGAAACTTTGGAGCTGAACAGACAGAAAATCTTATTGAAAGCATGACTTCTCCTCTGGGAAAAAGAAGCATGTGCACCACGACTGCTTGAATTAGGAGGTGTCCTTATAGGCTTGATGATACAGTATCTGTTGGCAAGCAGACAGCTCAGCTCTTCCCCTGCTTCTGGCCCATCCATCCACACAGCTCCAGCAACCCATTTCCCTAGGATGTGGAGGGAATCCTCATTTTACCAGAGTTAGAGCCTTCAGTATCCCTGATTTTTCAGAATTGTCTACCCAAAGGTCGAACACCCACTACTGCTCACAGACCACTACATAACCTCAGTCACCTCAACCTGCAGGTGGGTTGTAGGGGTGTCAATGCTGAAACACAGTTCAAAAACCTGCTCAGTGGTCCCGGACTTGCCTTCCCCTCCCTTTCGCCTCCAGTGTGCCTCTCACTTTACATCTGGGATACGTGGTGGGAACAAAAGCTGGCAGCAGTGTTACGGTCCTTTGTTTCTTGGTCAGTTAGGCCATGCCCCTTAAACAGAGGCATCCAATAAATAAAAACTTTAAGTGAAGATGAAACCACTGTAAAGACAGTAAACAAATGAATCTTAACAGTCAACAAACATATATACCTCACAGCTAATGCAAATCTGTGTAACTACAGCTTCCAAATACAGCATTTGTCAAGTTAAGGAGAACTGCATGACTTGAACTCTCCCCGTGTAGGTCCTCGTACACCATCATCTGTCAATTTTTAATCTTCTTTTCAATAGCAAGAAAATTCTTCCTTTTAACTCTTCTTCTTTTATTTATTTAAATCAGTCCTAAAACCCTTTCTGCTTTATACTCAAAAGGTCGTCTTGATGAAGTTTGACCTGGACAGAGCAGGCACAGGGACCACTGTGGGTTACAGCAGTCCCATTTTTTTTGCATACACATTTAGTGACCACATTCAATTTCTTAAGTGGAGCACTGCAGTGAGACCTCACATGCAGATGACCATCTACAGCAACCCCTAATATCTCTTCTAATTAACTCTTTTCCATAACACGCAATTTCCATAACTCTCCCATCAGTAGGATGCCTCCTACACTCTGACCCCTGGAAGTCTTACACTGCATTTGGTGTATTAAAATATCGGCTGTTGAAGCAAGCCCAGGTTATTGTGACATCCAAATCAGTCTACGAGATAAGCTATCCTTACTGTAAATTATTTTTAAAATCCCACAACTATTATTTACTAAACATATAATTCTTGTGTCACCTGCAAAGTTAGCATCCATAGATGTTTAATACTCTCCCAACTAATTGCTAAGGGTACTGAGGCTACAAACAAGATCCTTGTCTGACTCCACTATGCACCCTGCTCAAACACAGTGCAAAACTTGGGTTTTTTTTCTATCCTTATGAAATTTACCCCTATACCGAGATCTGACAAAAAACAGTAACAAAGGCTCCAAAAGCATCAAGGTCAAGCCTTTTAAGACTCCTACATAAAAGTCACCTGGTCCCGCAGACCGATTTCAAGTATAACAGCAAACAACAACACAGCTGCAAAGGAAGAATTTCACCTTTTCAGTCTGAAACAATTCCCTGTTTTAAATGAACTCTTAACTGTGGCAGGTAATAACCTCTCTCTTATGGCTGCTTTGGCTCCAACGAACTGGCAATTGAGTAATATGAAACCAGTTCTAAAACCTACTTTAAAACAGGTTCAAGGAAAATCTGGTGAGCCCCAGAAAGACTGATACCTGCACCATGTAAATCAGCAAGAACTATGAAAGACAACAGAGTTTGTTGGCATGTGCACAGACATGGCAGATTTGCATGATCAACGGGAGTAAGGTAGGACCTATCTTAAGCAATTTGTCACAAAACTACTAGAGTTCTCCAAGGAAGCAGAAAATTACGCGTACCATGGAAATTTCTGTTAACAAAGTCCACTTGGATTTCCAAGAGGCATTTGATAAATCGGTCATTTGTAAGTCTTAAAAACCATAAAACTCCCAGAGAATAAAAATAAATGTCCTTGCAACAATAAATAATTAGAAACAGATGGTAGGAGAATACTGTCAATTTTCCAAGCAGAGAGAGGTCAGTGACGGAGTCCTGCAGGGTTCTGTGCTGGAACTTGGGAGCAGCTCACTTATTTATAAATGAGTTGGAAAACAAGGTAAACGGTGAGGTGACAAACTTTGCTGCTGATACTCATTCAGGGTAGCTAAGATAAGGGCTGACTATAAAGAAAGACTTTGCAATACTGAGTGACTAGGCAATAAAAAAGGCAAATTAAAGTCAATGTAGAAAAACAAATATGAAATTGTTTCTTTGAGGGGAAAAAACCTAACTACACAAAATGATGTGCTCCAAGGTGACTATTACCACTTTGGGACTGAGATCTTGGGGTTATAATAGGTAGTTCTGGGAAAACATCAGCCCACTGTTCACTAACAATGAAAAAGTGAGTATTATAAATTACTAGGAAAGGAATGAAGAATGAAAGAGAGTGTTATTATACCACTGCATAAATGGCTGGTTTGTCGGTCTTGCATATTGTGTATAGTTCTGGTACCACTGCCTCTGAAAGGATACCACAGACTGGAAACAGCTACAAGCAGGTCAGCAGGGATGATCACAGGGATGGTACAACATCACAAATAAGCAATGACTAACAAGCCAAAGATTCACCAGGTCTCAAAAACAGGTAACTGAGGGGATATAGCAAAGGTGTAATCAGAACAGCGCAAGGAACGTTTCTGGGATTCCCCTGTTCACAGCCTCTTCCAGTACATGAGCTGGGGGGAATCAAATGAAATGGGCAGGTACAAGGTTTGCAGCATAAAAAGCGCTACTGAACCTTCACACACCACGTATTAAGTTGTGGAACTCCTTGCTCTGAGGCACTGTAAACACTAAAATTTTACAAAGGTTCAAAAAGTGACCCAAGTCATAAAAAAGAAAATCCAGCAAGAGCTTTAAAATGATGACTTATCTCAGGAAATCCCTGAACACAAGTTCCAGAAGACAGAGAGTACTGAGGGTAAAATGAGCCTTTGCTGCTCCCATGCTTCTGTGGGCTCGTGTTACAGATCGTTGTTGGACATCACCGAACTAGGCGGGCCTGTGGTTTGACAAAGTATGGAGGTTTTATGTTGTTTTGTTCAACTGCCTTCTTATTGAGGGCATGGGCTTAGGCATCACCTGAAAAACATATATATTGGTTTCATCCGACTCGTCCATGTGACACTTCCATGAGTTTCTTTTGCTTTCTCTACTTTTCTCTTTTCTGCAACTTGCACTGTTCTACTAAAGAATAAAAGTAAATAAAAGTAATGACAAATGTCTAAAAGTGAAAAAAACCCCACAACGACAGAACTGAAGCATTTAATTTATTTAACTTATAAAGGAATAAATCTCAAGAAATATATTTGTGAGGCTTCTTGCCAATAATACGTCATTCCTCAGGCTTTCACTGAGTGTGTTCTTGCAGCTGCTCAGATTAGGTAAGTGTACATGCAAGTGTTTGTACATATCATTTTGCAATTGCAGAACAGGAGGCTAGAGGATGGACAATGAGGCTGCCAACACTGGCTCTCAAGATACTAAGTGTACCCTGACAGCACAATGCACACGGAACAAAAAAGGCAGTCTAAGCCATAAGGGAGTCTAATGTGTGTTGTCTTCACGCACACAAATGAAATAGCTTTTTTCCTAGGATTTTTATGCTTAATCATGTCATAGACAAGATGAGACGGCACCAAGGATGGAAAATGCACGTGTCCAAGATATTGTTTGCTTTTTCCTTATTTAAAAAAAACCCTCTACAAAACAAGACCTATATCATGATGACAATTCATAATGATTCATGCAGGACAGAATGTCATCAGAATCTTTCTTTAAAAAAACATTAGTTCCTAAGCTTTTATTTGCAATCCTAAATCAAGCACGATCCCATGTTGAAAAACTGCTTCTAAGGAGATTTAAATTACATCAGTTTTAAGTATTTTTATGCGATCTAACTGAATGCTGACAGTACTAAGGTACATCACAGCAAGCAAAATCAAAGCTATACTCACATACTTGTTTATTTTACTGCTTAAGGTTCAATTTTGTTCCTGTACTACACAGAACTATATGCATACGTAGTTGCCATTATTATATTGTTATTTGTGGGATAAGCACTTTAACCTTATTATTGCCTGTTACTTATACTCTCAAAACAGTAAAATACTAACAGAAATAGATCATACAGCTCATAAAAAACCTATCAGAACTCATTATATAACTCCCTTGTCCTGCACATATCTAAGTTTTCCTCCTGTCCCACCACCATTGCTCTCTTCTTCAAAGGATGCAACCTGAACCAATATGTATTTTCTGATAGTTTTCTTTCCCTTTGAGGAAACTTTTAGGTAATACAGACATAGCAGTCAGGTAAATGCTGAACTGATGTACAACATTCAACAAACAATATGAGGGTCTTTCAAGATCCAACATTGTTCCAGTTCTCCCAGGGCATTGACATACAAACTGGGAATGACCTATAACCACTGGGCTACATGCGTATTCCCCTATTATTTTAATTTTGGAGGTAAACAGCCTGAAAAGTGATTCCGCTGCTGATGTAAAACTCCTTTTGTTGACTTTTAATCCCAGCAATGCATCTACAAGCTTTGGAAATTACAAAAATTGTGGTTTTGTCTGAAAACATATCTTCAGTGTTATACCTGCACATGTGCATCATTGTTGAGCTCCTGTAGATCAGCTGCATGCAGTGGTTTCTAAGCATTATTATTATTCACCTGTGCAGAAATGCAGTAAAGGAATCACATTCATTTTTATCTACCTTGCACTAGCTCCTGTTGGCATGAAGCAGTGGAACCATATAAATAAAACATCATTATCTCTGATGTTGAACGTGAAAGAGATTTGGAAACTGTGCTGTCCTACTTCATACTGGACATGAACAAAACAAGCTGAGGATGCACCAAACCAGTGAGTATTCATGCCACCTTTCACCAGTGGAGCCATAAGAGGAGGAGACTGCTGAAAGCAAAAGTCTTTAATGGAGCAGAGGAGATGTCAGTGGTGCAAAGATGAAACAGTTTGCTCTGCCCAGAGCCAAGTGACATGACTGTGTGCAATCAATAAGACCATATCAGAATGCATATTACTGAACAAAGTAGCCACCAGCATCAAAGAGGATTCCCAGTGCAGGGCTAATGAACCCAAACCTAGTATCACTGGAATCGTGGAAAAAATCTACCAAACTCAGATCAATTCCCAAGTGACAAAGAAACCATATGCAAACTTGAGTGAAAAAACCAGCATTAAATATATATATATGTAACACACACAAAGACAGTACCGCAGAGAGAAATGGTTAAAGCTGTTTCATACAAACCAGAAATTTCCACTAAGCCTCATGGACTAGGTGGCAAATTTAATAATGCTGAAGCTGCTCAGCAAACAGCTCAGAAGAATTATTGCTCAGAAACTGAAATGAATGTAGGTCAATTAAGAAGACTGAAAAAGTGAATTGTGAGACCATTCTGGAGACATTTTGCTGTTTCCATAAGAGCTCATTCCTGCAAAGCCCAAACTTCTCTTTTTAAGGGTTTTATCAGGAAGACAAGTAAAAGGTATGCTCTGATTTTATACTTTTTTTTTTCCAAATTATGGAAGAACACTAAAACTGATTTTATTACTATCCCAACTGTACAGACCATTCTTTTCTCCTCTGCCTCCCAGATGCACACAAATCACCAGTTCTCTACTAACTCAGAGGGAAAGCTGCGCTGGAAATGCAAAAAGGGATGCCCTGGTGTTCTCTCTCTTTCTTATCATGTGCTTTCCCCAGGGAGACACTGGATGTAATGGGAAAAGTCAAATGAAGTCAGGAGACCTTCTGAATGAAACCCAGCAACTGCAATGATTTTTTTTTTTTTCTTTACACTCCTAACATACAGAGGAAAATAAACCTTGACAACAAGGGAAATAGACCCCAACCAAAACTCATACCCGAAATAAATATCTAATGACCTCAGCTGCCCTTCCAGCTTGCCAGAAAGACTTCGACATCCCCTCCCGCTAAACGAAGTGGGCTCTGCCCAGACCAGGTGGAAATCTGGGCTCAGGACTAACCTTCAACAGGCTGGCAGCTGCCTTCGCCCACCGTCGCCTACTCGAAGCATCTCTACAGCCCCTACTGCCATTTTCTCCTGACCTTTAGCGACAGACCGAGCACTGGAGGACAGCCTGGGACTGTTTGATGCTCACAGGTCAGTTCACAGGCCGAAAACAGACAATTTCTCCGGGCGGCCCCTCTCCTCGGAAAGGGTGAAAGGGGCTGAGCCCGACGTCGGCCCACGCCCGGTACCCACGCGGGCGGCGGGGCGGCCCGAGGCTGGCAGCAGCAGACGCTCCGCAACGCTACCGATGCGTCCCGGCCGCCCCGGCAGGGCACCCCGGGCCCGAGCCGCCCGCCCCCGCCGCTCCCCCTGCCCTCTCCTGGCCCGGGCGGCTGCCGGCGCCGCAAGTTTCTCCAGAGCCGCCCGTGCCCTCCGCGGGGCCGGGCTGGGCAGGGCCGGGCAGGGCGCCGCGGAGACACCCCCCGCCCCCCCAGGGCCGTCGGGGAGTGAGTGGCCCAAAAATTGACCCAGGATACAAGGCGTGGCCTTCCCAGTGCCCAGGCCAGGGGGACAATCCCTGCCCTAGTCCTGTTGGTCACACCAGTGCTGATCCAATCCAGGATTCTGGGGGCCTTCTTGGCCACCTGGGCACACTGGCTCATCTTCAGCCAGCTGTTGACCAACACCTCCCCCCCCAGGTCCTTTTCTACTGCACCGTTTCCAGCCACTCTGCCCCAAGCCTGAAGCGTTGCAGAGGGATCTTCCCACTTTTGCTTAAACCAAACCAACCACCCATGAGTTTAGATCTCATATCCAGAATCTCTCCCATTCCTCCTTGCAAATTTGGGCCATGGGAAAGAGGTTGCGATCCAGACACCAGCAGAACTCCCAATGCATCCTTGGGACGCAGCTCCTGACAAGCTGTAGGACAGGAAGTGTCAAGGAGCCTTGATTTGCCATCAGCAGCACGCAGCCTGTTCCTTTGCTGGACCCCACTTCCCAGAGCTCAATACTTTGCATGAGATTTGCATTGCCCCTGAGCATGGGCTCCAAAGAATCACTCACCGACTCTGTGCAAACATCGCTGTTTTCGATAACATTGGTGTCCCCAACAACTTTTCCAATCTCTCTCTCCAGAGATGCCAAAGACTCCTGGGCCTGTACAGGAAGAAAAAAAAAAAAAACAAAAAGAAAAAACCCCCCACAAACAAGAAAAAAAAACAAAACCAAAACCCAAACCAAATAGGGGAAGCACAATTAGCAAAGGCTGAGAAGCAAACCCCCATCTCTCCAAGAACACTAGCAACACAGGAAATAACTGTTCAGAAGGAAATCTGTTTTATGCCACGTTTGCCCAGGAGACCAAAACATTTGCCGAGATTGACATGTCTCCCTACAATCAGCATGTTACATGTCAGCCTGCCTGTGTTTAAGAGCAATTCTACAGGGAAACTTTAATAGTTTCATGTCAAGTTATTAGATAGAAATAGTGCAGCAACATGTTTGGGGTTTGGGGTTTTTTTTTTGTGCTAGAGTAGCAATGAAGGCAGGTCTCCAGAAGCCTAATCATAGCTCTGGGTTTATACAGAAGATACCATGAACCATGGACATCGGCACAGCTCACATCATTTGTCAAGGTCCAACGTAATTGTCCCGAGCAAAACGTTTTAAAACGCCTCATCAGAGCACGTATCCTTTACCTTGCCACCTCCTGGCAGTGCTTTTGTGGTCATCTGTCCCTGTTCCAGGACAGGACTTGCTCCAGTAACAGATCTCCCCACTCCAGCCCTGCAAGAACTCAGCCCTATTTCCTTACTCTGCATCTACCACCGAAGGAACAAGTTGTTATCCAGTCTGGAGCCAGAGCTCAGCTACTCTGCAGGCTATTCTTGTCTCCATTTATCAATTCTCCCGCGAGAGACTCGTTTCTGGGGTGACAGACAGCACGGAGACCTCTCACGCTTAAAGATTTCCCACTCCAATCCATCTTGCACGAGCAGCCATCGAGGAAGAGCAGAGGTAACCCACCCGCTTGTCTCGTCAAGCTCGTGCTGAGCTAACTTTAAAGATTTGCGGTCTCCTGGGTTATAGCCAATTTGTAACCATGTGCAAAGGGGCAGATGGCTTGTAAACCACTCATAAGCCACTGCCATTTGAGACTGGATTTAAAAGCTTCAGGTCGTGGTGTGAGTGTAGGGCCGTGGGATGGGCTTTTTGTCAGACTGGATTTCTTTACTTAAAGTATTATTTGTCAGCCCCAAACCACCGCTTGTTCCCATTGGCATAAAATTCTCATGGACAAGAGGCTGTTTCAGTTGCATTTTTATCATTCCAACAGACATGCAGGTATCTTGCACGAGCTCTTACACCCATAGTCCCAGACACTTGGGGAACCAGCGGGTGGAGCAAGGCTCCCCACCAGGCAGGCAGTCTCCGCAAGCTGCTCAAGTCACCACATTTTCCAGCGCTGCAAAGCTACAGATCTTGAGGTTTTTTGATAACATTTAGATCTGCAGCTGTTAAGGGTGTCTGCTTACCTTGGGCAGGTCACCAGCTACCTTCTGTCTCTCCTTCTGATCAACTTTGAGTTTTGATAGTGTTTCACTTAGCTGCGTTTTCAGCTGCAAAATAGTAACAAAGAAAATCAGCTTCCCCTCACACACAGAGATTTCATCTGTCTGTCCCACGGATTAACCCAGCACACACTGACTGCAACGGGAGTAAGATTACTGACAATTATCGGACACACTGGATTAGTCAACATGTATGATGAGGTTTACAAGGACAGTCAAGGAAGAGAGACTCCATCTGTGAAGATAAATGTAAAGAACAGAAACTACAGAAGAAAAGATGTGGTTGGCATCAGCTTCATTACAAGTGGTTTCACCTTTTCAGTGACACCACCGGTAGGAATTATTAGCAATACTGCCAGGACACAGGCTTCTCCAGCACTCTTATCCCCAAGTCAGCCCAGGCTTCAACTTAATTCACAGCAAATACACAAGAAGGTAGATCATCACCTTCCTAATTCAGGCTAAACAGTCACCTTACCACTGAATAAACTAAAAAGCTCCACTTACCATCTTAATAAAGCACCACTTACTACAACTATGTTGACTTAACCAGTCTGTTAATCAAGGCATGAATCACTGACAGGGATATATTAAGTTGTCAATTGTGTTTCAATTAACCCCCCCACACAGAAAAAAAAAAAAAGTGAAACTATTTCAGTCAAGAGGGATGAATACTTTGTACTGGCTGCCCTTAAACTACAGCCTTCCAAAGGATATAAACTTTTTCTTTTTTTTTTCCCCAAGAATATTTCGATTGCTCTTCAACCAGCCACAGCACTTAAGGCTCGAGCATCAAACAGAAGCATTAACAAGAAGCTCAAGTGCCGACTTTGTTGGATTTGTGCCTCTGAAGCGCACTCTGCCAGTGTTCACTATTCCTGCTGTCAATCTTCTGAGCAAGCAGCAGGGGATTAGAGAAGTGAACAATGAGGCTACTCAGAATCCTGAATCCTCACTGATTTCGAGCCTACGCGTTGTATTCGTCTCAGCCTCGAATGGTTTCCCACCTTTGGAGCACCTGGACTGGTGGATGCTGGTTTTCAACGTTCTGAAGCAGCACTGTTGAGCTCCTCTGCAGTTTCAGCTTCTCTCCTTGTTCATCTTAGAAATTATCAGGAACTGTATTTTGAAATCCCATCATTTCTACTCCTCAGCCTCCTGCCTACTGCAAAACAAGACTGCTGGCCACTGGATAGCATTCCCGAGCCATTTGCATGAAGGTAGTTGTTTACCACCTCCTCACATTCCTACCACGGTGCACAGCATCATGAGACTGCAGAGTCAAGCTGTCCTTGCAGGGAGCTCAGCTTTTTAAGCTTTTATTGTTACAGCCGTAATAGATCGTTGCCTCATATTCAAGAGGCTGGCGTTTACTGATTAACTCTAGGATATGCATTCAATTCCCATTTCCCTTGCTTTCAAACTGAGAGGCTTTGGTTGCTGAGGCAGGATGCTCATCAATGCCGCACTAAACTTGCCAAGCATACTATTAACTTAAGCAGATTGTTATTGTGGTGACTTTTTTAAAATCAACTATTTTAACCCAGTGACAGTAGTGGCAGTACCCTGGTGAGATCAGCAGCTCAGCCTGCAAGGACATGTTGTCCCATCAACTACTCTAAAACCCAATGAAGGCATGGTGATAGAGACAACCTTCCTCGATCCTGGCTCCAAAGCAAACACCTGACTGCTCCTGCAGCGTTAAAAAACACATCACTGAAAGAAGTGAGAGGGCTCAAACTGAAAAATCATGCACCTCCAGGTCTACAGGTCTGGCCTCGGTCAACCCAGCTCCTTCTTGAGAAAACCTGGCATGGGAGCATTATTGGCTGGAGTGCGTTTCTAGCCAAACACAGCGAACACAGTGCATGCAGCAAGCCAGCGCAGCTATTCAGCCACATCAGAATGCCAGCTGATGAACGGCTGGATACTCGTAAATTAGTCTAACATTGGTTTTGGCCAATTTCTGCACATGCAGGGGAGGATGGAAGAGGCTCTGCACAGTCAGAGCACAGATACCACAGTTGCATCCTCAAAAGCTTTGCAAAAAAGCCAACCAGAGAATAAACCTCAAGTTAAATTGATGAGAGCGCAACTTCCATTGCCCCAAGGACATTATATTTGCTGTTGCGTTTGTCGACACCGTAACATACTGATTCTCAAGAAGTTCCAGGAATAAGTGTCTTACAGACTTTGGAAAAAAGTCTTAAGAACCAGACATGCTATTGTTAGGAGCAGAGAAAGAGACAAATTGTAAAAGTCGGACTACATAAATGATTGCAATGGACAAAAATATCAAGCTGAAGAGGTTAGCAGAACAGACAGGATTTGAAATAAATCTCCGCTTCATAAGTACGCTGGGAGCCTAGTTTGTGCCCAGCAGAGAACAAGCTTCTTACCAAATTTAACTCTTCATTCTGTCTTACTGCTTCAGAATATGAATCATCAAGCTTTTTCTGCAATTCAGTCAACAGATCTTTGAGCTGAAATGAAGTTTAGAGTTTTAGGATTTGTCTCCTTAGGATGCCCATTTTTCTTCTGCTCAATTATTAGTGTGTTGCTCTACCCTAAGGTCACAAGCATACAAACTCCTCAGCCATAAGGGCTAAAGCATTAGATTAGTTCGCCAGCCAACTGGTAACCACAAGAAAAAGAACAGTTTGGTCAATTATGTTTACCTCTCTGACTTCTGAAACATAAGTAGATCGTTCTATTTCTGCCTTTTCTAGTTCACTTTCCAAATGTTCTCTCTCTTTTTTAAGCTAGAAACAGAAAAACAGAGTTAAAACAGATGCTTTCAATGCTTTCTTGCAGTATCATTTTCTTGATTTATAATTAGCTGTACATTCCTATCAAATATTCCATGACATTTAGAGAGCATTTCAAATCCAGCAATTGCACAGCACAGATTTAAACAGTTACACTTCAGAAAGATATAAAGAATCAAGCCCAAGATTGTCACCAAACAGTAAACTGCTCAGTCTAACAAGGAAAGAGCCCCAGTGGGTGAGCACAGAAGTAGAAAATGGGACAATTTCCAGTACCCAGCTTCTCTGCTTCTTAAAAACACTGGCCAGAAGATCCAGTTGAAACTGCAGCATGGGCTGCGCTACTTGCAGCGGAGAAGTCCTAGGAAGTTCAGACTTACAGCGTAAGCCTAAATCACATCTAAGTAACAAAAAGCTTCAGAGACAAAAAAAAAAAAAAAAACACCTGCACGTACAGTTTCAACTTCTTTGATTTCTTCCTTTAACCTTGCTACCTCGTGCTCCAAAGAAACGACCGAAGAGCGCATCTGCAGGGTGGAAAAAAAAAGCCACCATTCAGTTGGGTTGCTCCAGAACAAATTCTTCATATGCACATCAGCTTGCTTCTAGATGACCTTTAAAGGTCCCTTCCAACCCCAAATATTCTACGATTCTACAGTTTAAAAATATTAAGGATGAAATCCCTGAGGACCGAATAATAAGATGCTCACTTCAATAATTCAGTATACTGAGTCTCCATTAGGACACCTTTCCTACCTCCTCCCAGGGTATTCTTTGACATATTTAGAGTCTAGACACCAGAAAGATTTGGAATATAAGGACTAAGCTGGTTGTCCATTAGCCATGGTAAGGGACATATCTTTCCTTGACAAGGAAGGCTGTCTCCACCCATGTATGAGATGTAGCCAAAGCCGGCATCTTTAGCCTTATTATAGGCTGTGGAAGTGCAGCAGATGGTAGCAAATCTATAGTTTAAGATATGACAGCCTTTTATAAGCCCCTTTATAAATTGTCTGTTTGCTCCTGACTCATCCTCTGGCACTCACATTGATTAAACAGCAGTACTTCAGAAATAATTTCTTAAAAAAAAAAAAAAAGAAGAAAAAAAAAAGAGCAGTTTGACCTACTTTAATTCCAGATTAGGAAAAAAAAAAAGTAAAAGGCTTTTTTGTTCTTACCACTTTTGCTAGCAACAGAGCCTTCCTAAAAAAGAAAGCTTTGTAGGCAATTTCTAGTGTAATTAGTTGACCATAATGGATTAAGCAGTATTTTAACAGCTTCCAAAAAATCGTTAATTATATGATCCTTAAATTTTAACACAAAGAGTCTGTATCTGTTGACAAACAGTTTGCAAAAAAAAGAGGTGCTTAACAGAAGTAGAGTTCATGTTGCCAGGATCAGAAAAAATATATATATTCCTGGGTACATTAATGGGATACATATACATTCCTGAACCTTTGGCTTCCTATCCCATCTGCATTAATATTACTACGCGCTATTTGGCTGCCTCCTGCGTCACCTGCAAAGGACTGTGACACAGGCTCATCACAATGGTCAAAGACCTCATTTCCCTGCTGTTCATTTGTTCTTGCATCTCTGAAGATGGCCACAGGAAGAGCCACACAAATCTAAAGGTATCAACAATTTCTCCACTGTTCAGTTTTTGTAAATGGAAAGATGTTCCTCAAAACAAGAAGTTGCTCTTAGCAGGAAGCTAAGTATCAGAGCACCAAACCCACTACTATTGTAAGGAGGGATTGTTCCTATTATACCAGTTGCAGACTTCACCTTTTTCATCCAGTGGGTCACACACACATCAAACCAGGCAGCCTGGCCTGTTCTACACGTGCCTTCACAGCGCCCAAACACCCTCTGCGACTTCAAGCAGAAACTGCCTGGCTGCCACCAGAAGCAGATCCTTAGAAATACCTGTTTAAGTTCCTTCTGTGATTCTTCAACTTTTATCTTCCATTTGCTTTCTTCCTCTTCCACACTCCTCTGTAGCCTCTGTAAAATCCCCTCCTAAGAAGAGAGCCAGGTTTGAAAGCTTACAGGAGAAGAAAGGCAGCTCACAACACCACACGGCATGGGGACAGGGCAGCGTTCTTACCGTCTCCGCCAGCACCGATTTGTATTTCTCACACTCCAGTTGCAGCAGTATGTGCATTTCCTCTGCCTCCTTCAACTTCTGCTCCATAGCCTGGAAAGGAGAAAAGGGACCAGAAGAGTCACATCTCAGCTAACGGAGTTGAGTTCTATTATTTATCTTATTTCAACAAGCAAGCCAGTATCATTCACATCGGCAGGTCTGTCTTTCCAACCCCTGTGAAGATAACAGCAAGTGCAACATTCACCTGCAATTCTCAATAGTCAATCATAAACTTTATATGAGTTACTGTACTAATTCTGAGTGGCCTGAAAAAAAAACCCAATTACTTGAAAGATTAATTCTGGAGTTATTCAGCCTACAGAAAAGAAGGCTCAGGGCAGACCTCACTCTCAGCAACTCCCTGAACCGGAGGTTGGAGTCAGGTGGGGAGTCAGGCTTTTCTCCCAAGGAAGAAGTGATAGGACAAGAGGAAACGGCCTCAAGTTGAGCCAGGGGAGGTTTAGGCTGGACATTAAGAAAAATTTCTTCCCTATGACAGTTGTCCAGGGCTGGCCCAGGCTGCCCAGGGCAGGGGTGGAGTCCCCATGATCCCTGGAGGGGTTTCCAAGCCCTCCATGGAGCTGTGGTGCTGAGGGCCATGGGTCAGTGGTGCCCTGGCAGTGCTGGGTTAATGGTTGGACTCAATGATCTTAAAAGTGTCTTCCAAGGAAAATGATTCTATGGGTCTATGAAAAAGGGAACGGGTATTTTGGATTTCATTAATATTTTCACAACTCCACAAGGTGCTTTTCAAAGATGCAAATACACTTCCAATTTACAAGATGCAAATATCCATAAGCCAATTTTCTTGTTGCCTGTTCACCTGTGACGCGAACTTCACAATCCAGAGCACAATTTGCAAGATTTATACCAGAAAATATCCTATGCCACACGCAAGGAAACCGTTCCCTGTTTGTGCCTACCTTGACATCTTCAGATCCCGAAGCCTCTCTCAAGTATTCTTTAGCCATCTTCTCAAACCCACATATCCATTCGCTGTGGCTCTGTCGGGAAACGCATTTGGTTAAAGCTGAGAATAACCAGAATAAATCTATCTTTAGGACATTTGTGTCCCAGCTGCAGGCTTACAGAGCAGTGTTTCAGGCCCCTGACTGCCTGGAGCTAACACACAGCCTGACACAAGTTGTTGAGCCAGTACAGCACACAGCTCAGCTGAGCTGACAGTGAGCGGGCAGCAATCCAGGAGCACGAGGTTATGAGATGCACACAGTTCACAGGGGCTTGGAAGTGCTGAAATACAACTGGGTGACAGAGGTCTCCCTGCAAGTGTCAGGGCTTTACAAGAAGTATTTGAAGACTTAAGGGAATCTTTTCCAAAATCCCTGAACAGCTAAGGCAGGAGCTGTCTACCTAATTCTAGGGACCTCACTAAGAGAAGTATTTTACAACCTTAGCAAAACCAGTCTTTTTAAAGACTCTCTCGTTCATCAGGGGACTAACTTCAGCACATTTGAGAAGAATTTTAAATATGAATATTCAAGGCCACTAGACATTACAAATGAAACGCAGGCTCCACTTCCCCAGCCTCACTTCACACCATTCACACAATTTACAAACCCAGCGTGCTTGCAAACAACTGAAAGCCACAAAGAATGTAAAACTGAAAATCAGTGGGTTTAGAAGGAACTTCAGGAATAAATAACAAACCCTCTTGAGCTGCATTAACTGGCACTGAGGCAGCACAGCCCTTCTGGAAGGGTGGTCCAGCTGTTATCTGCATGGCCACCGGGGAAGATACGGATCCCCATCCTGCCAGGCAGTGAGCAAAGAAGCAGCAGACCTCATCCACCCCTGAAAATTCACTAGCTGGGTTAGACACAACACAGGCAGATGAATCAGATATTGGGGCAGTAAAAAACAAAACCACAAAAAAAACCCACCAAAACACCAAACAGCACCATTGAAAAAAAAAAAAGACAAGATAAAGTGTTTTAACATTTTTCTTGAGGGAACTGTCCGCAGCTTTGCCTCTCTGCTGCTGGCAAGTCCAGGTATTACCAGCAGAAGACACTCAGGTCCCACTGCAAAAACCTTAGAGCAGAAGGACTGTGGGAAAACACTCCAGACTGCTCAGCACCACAGCATGACAGCTCCCTGGCCCCCAGCCACAGGGTAGGAAAAGCCCCCTTCTCTTACCATGTTAGAGGGAAGAGAGACTTTAGGGAACAGCTTCTGAAGTAGTTCACGTGTCTCCACCTCGGCAGCTTCCAAATGCTGTTGCTTCTCCTAAACCAAGAGGAGGGCTCACGTGAAATTGGGCAACACATTCCACAATCTGGCAATAGCCCCTTCTATGCCTAGAGTACCTTATTTAACCCAGAAAGTCATTTTTTAAGTGAGAAAGAAGGTATAAGGCTTGAAAATTGCCAGTAAATTGCTTCCAAAATCATTGCTTCGGAATTTGGCCTTCACATTTGTTCGTGCTTACGCTTTTATTTTCTTAAGTTCTCCTCCAATCTAGCCTGTTTGTACAGAAATTACACCCATCATTCACTTGTTCACAACCCAGAACAAGCTACACTGTGCTGATTAACTGCATCCACAGATCACACCAACCCTGCCACTCAAGTTGAGCAATCTGAAAATCAGGAAGTTTAGTCAATCAACAATTATTTTAGAAATTTGTACTTATTATAAACAATTTTAGGGGTGGGGGAAAAAAAAAATCACCACAAATTAACATCACATGGGAAACAGGGCAAGTCAAAAGGAAACTTTGTGTTAATGCACATTTGAACCAGGCCAAGAAAGCAAGACTGTCTCTTAAGTATTACTTTTAAGTACTTAAGAAGGAGACCCTGACACCCTCCTTCCCCAAGCTTGGATGCAACAGGAAATAATTATTAGAGCTGTGTGACAATCTCCAGGTTTTCTCTCTCATTGATCTGCAAATATAAATACAGAGAGCCAAGGGCACCACAGATCTGTTGTTTCATTTATTTAACATTAAAAGCAGACCAGCCACAGGACATCTGCTTGCTGTGCTTGTAGCAGATTGGCTCATTTAGCCATAGGATGCTCAGGCTCCCATAGAAGTTTAAATGGGAAAAGCCTGGAGCTCTGTGCAGAAGGCAGCTTTTAGCAAAAATCTTTCACTAATATTTAGGTTGGTTTTGGTTTGTTTGTTTGGGGTTTTTTTTTCCCCTTTAAGATCAATGTTATTGCTTCAAGTTCCTCTGCTGCAAGAGATGGGTGGCATTAATAGGTTGAGATTCAGAGACGGAAACGGACAGGAGACATTAGGCTGCGAAGCTGCACTAAGTGTGTTAGTTTTTCAGCAATTTAGGAGCCACCAAGCAGTGGCAAAAGGCTGTTTGCTGAAGTCTTCTGACTGCAAGAGAAAGCAGGCAAGCGTTAGCACATGGCAAAAGCAGGTACACAACTTCCCTGAACGCAGGGTCCAGCAGAGACACCTCCAAAACACAGACGCACAATCCCAGACTGGAGCTCCTCTGCTTCTAGCTACCTGCCTTCTGGTTTTAAAAGTTATTTTGATCCTTTTTTTTTTTAAAAAAAAAAAAAAATTTGCATTCACATCAAATCAGGTTCACAGCAAAGCTCCTTTCAGAGCAATTCAGGCCCCATATCATTTGGAACATTGGCTCTAATGGGACCCATCAAGTCTCGTGTGCTTTCAAGAAGGAAATTCACAGCTCTGGTGACGCTTTTCCCAAGAAGTTCCCAGGTTTTTAAATAGTAATCTAGTTCTGGTTGTTCAGGGGTTCAGTAAATTTATTCAAGCCCAGTAGATGAAAGCAGGTTGCTCATCAGCACAGTTTTTGTTCTAGAGCTCCCCATGAAGAAAAAACAATTCACGACAGCTCTAACAATTAGGCAAACAGAAATCAAAACCCAGCATGCTCACAAATTAAAGATAAAAAAGGTAAAAGAAACCTAAGGACAACAGGAAGAAGCAGAGGTGAGAGTGTATGAATGACCACTCAGACTGTATTTAAACTGCAGTAAAAGTTAAATGTCTCTTTCATTTAAAAAAAAAAACCAAAAAACAAAAGAACAAAACAGCTGCAGATCTGTTTCTAGCTTAACGAATCGTTTCTAGCAGTTAACATTACAACCTTGGCAGTCTTGTTCACTTTGTCCTGCAGCAATTTTTCAGTTGATGCCAATGCTTCCATTGCTTCCCAGTTTTTCTCCCGAAGGTCCTAATCATTTTTAGAAAGAACGATTTCAGTTCAGCCAATATTCAAACTGTTTCCTCTTTTTTACTTCAGAGATATATTTTTGCATTACATTCCACCATTTGCATTTAAATGCTGGTTACTGCAAGATGATTTTTGTAGGTAAGATGACATACACTAGCTAAAAACAAGTGTGATGTTCAAAGAATTTGAATGAGAAGGGGGTAGGGAAAAAAAAGAAATTAAAAAATGCCAATCGCTGCCCAACCTGCCCCCACATCCAAAGCTGATCCAAATGTTACTGCAGAACGTATCGCTGCAGCGACCCCACACTTTGACTGCACTTGTGAGAAGAAAAAAAATGAAAAAAAAACCAAAATAAAATAAAAGAGGGAAGTTTTCAAAAGTAGTGAGGAACACAGACACCAAACCACAGATTACACAACAGAGTGTTAGGCATGTCGCGTTGCAGAACCCAGCGTGTACATGGAGGTGAACACGTTTACGCCCCTGATCTTGCAACCAGATCTGGCTGTGGAGATCCTCGAGCCTCAGCCCAAACCTGCTACGCCAGGGCTGATTTTAGAAGCACAAAGCTCTGGGCCTCGGTTCGCAGCATTTACCCACGCAGCTCTCTCACCGTACCCAAAGAAAACTGGTTTGCTGTTCACCAGCCCCCTGGGGAGGTTTTGGGATTTCACCAGTGGCGAGCACGGTCCAGATCCGCGTGGAAACACCACTGTGCCGTGCTGTGCTCCCGCATCTTTCTTGGCGAGGTCATCAAACGTGTACTCCACAAGGTGCCAACATGCAAGCTCAGTTAGCACGCTGAGAGCTCTTATAAAAAGAGCCTTGCAGCTCTTATCTAGGAAGGATGGTGGGCCTTGTGGGGAGGAGATTAAACTGCTTGGGATTTAGGTTCATTATTTTCTTTCCAACCCTCAGAGCAATCTGCTTTAGCAAAGGGCTATTTTTGAAAGACTGTGGGGTTTTTTTAATTCAGCACACAAAGTGGCATCCAAACCCTAGCGTGTACCTGCTCTAGTTGTACTTTACCACTTCCATTTGCCTGATATCCTAAGGGCTGTTTCACAGGACATAAAACCAAGATTGGATAGAATTGTAACGTGGAAAGCTGGGACCTACAGGCACAGTCTGCCTTTAGCAGTAGCCAGATTTCTGCCTGCATAACAAAGGGTACTTAGACCTTGCGATTCCCCAGGAAACAGGCACACATATGTTCTACCTTTCCAGGTCATTTGTCTTCTGAGAATACCCAGCCACTTCTCCTCTACTTGATTTCAGCTCTTAAGCAACACTACCCGCTCAAAAGCTCACATTCCAGTATTTTCATTATGCATTTTCTTTATATTATCCCACTTTTAAGCAATAAAGCTCACTGCATGGTATTCACTGGACTTGATAGGCTTTCAATGAGAGACAGGTGAGCTAAAATCTCCGTGTTTTAAGAGCTTTCTTCCATATAACTTAAAGAGATGCCATTCTCTTGCCCTGAATGGGTAATATATTACAAGGAGGTAACTTCTCATCTCTGTGATGGAAGATTTGAGCTTTAATTCCACCCATAAACAACCTGTACTGCACCATCAGCCACTGCTGTAAAGGAAGGTTCGCCGTCCTTCACCTCCTTCAGAAGATCACCATTAGTCACTCTTAGGAATGGGAAGAGTGCCCAGTTGCCTCCTCCCGTGTCCCCACACAAGGGCCATAACTGGTCAGAGCACAGCCCTTCCATCCTCCTCAAAAACCCCTTCTTCTTCCCTTGGCAAAGAACACGTTTCTGAACAGGCCTAGCAAGGCTTGAACTCTGAGAACTTGATATGGGATGTGTCCCCAGCAAGTCTCCTCCCTCTGATCAAATCAGGAACTTGTTCAATACCTGGTGACACTGGGAGCAGTAAAGGTATGCTTAGTCACTCCCAAGAAAAGAGGAGAAGAGTGTCCAGGGGACACCATACGACAGAAAACTGTCAGAAACACGTTCCCAGCAGAATGTCCTAAGCATCGAGGAGTGCTGCGCACATGGGCTTGGCTGCTCTTTGGGGGTTGGTGGGCTTTTTTGGGGGTTGGGAGAAGAATTTCCTTACGTTGTTCTTTTTCCTTTGTTGCTCAAAAGCATTTCTCTGAGAGGCGAGCTCATTTTGGAGACTGGCGATTTCCTTCTCTTTCCCCGCAACCCTGAATTAGCAAAGAGAACCATAAACAAGTCAGGAGACAATGAAGGAAAATAAAATAAAGTTAAAAAAAAAAAAACTCAAGTGAAGCACTGACACCCTTCTATACACACTAACCTCCCTTTCCTTCCACCAACATGCTCTTTGAAAAGCTGCTCTCACTGACTTGGCAGTACCACTCGATTCCTACTGCTCTGTGAACTGCAGGCTGCCAGAGCAAAGCCCATTGTAAAGCTGTTGTTTGCCTACAACAGGCATCTGCACGCATTTATCAAGGCCAGGGAAAGGCAACGCATTAGAGGAGAAGTGAGCCAGCCCACGCTAGTACACCACCACAAAACAGGCACTGCCTGCTGGATAAGAGCATTCTCTCTCAAGCACCTAGTCCACAGTTTGTAAGTCATTTCGTTTAAAAGAAAACATATTCAGCTGGCCAAAAATGCATGACAGTGGCAATTTGTGCAGCACAATATAAGCTGGTTCGGCACTAGCTTCCACATAGTTGTTTAGAGTGCTTCAGCTCTACATAATAACACACTTTTTTACTCCTGAGATTTTCCCTGGGATGAGATTTCCACTAGATGATTTTATAATATGAACCACTCTCCACTGAAGCTCCAAGAAGAAAGCCTGTCAATTCTGCTTGGAACATCAACATTTAACTCTTCAGACATACAGCTGAGCTGGCATGCATTTTATATTAAATCAATCATGGTTTGCTTACGTTGGGGACACAACATACTGCAAGCACCGTCTGCAGAAGATTGTGGCTGAGGATTATTAACGTGAGCAGAACCTCTACACTCAAGTTTTATTAGACAGTAAAGGTGAAATCTTTTACTGGCCACTTCTCACGCGCTGATATTGTACATTTGGTGTTTATTTCCTCTTCTAAATTTCCTGAGCAGTAAGTGAAATGGAAGAGCTTATCTATTGCATTCGACTTCTGGCAGTACTCACACTTGCAGAAGCTCCTCACTTTGGACAGCCAGAGACGCCTACGAACAGATCAGAAACTCGTTAGGAGCAGATCAGCAGCAAAGACTGGTGCAGAGGGCACGATCCACCTCGCTAACCAGCCACTGCTGCAACACTAAGCAGCTGCACACTCAACCTTTCAGGGAGTCCTGTCCAGCCTCCCTTTGGCCAGAAGAACCCTGATTGTGTAAGGACAGGGGTGGAAAGCTGGACGAGAACACATCAGACGTAAGAAAGAGCACAAGGCTGCAAACTCACACAATAAAGAGAAGCAGGAACGGAACGGGTATGGAACAGCCAGAAAAGCTGGCTTGGTGCAGTCCAACCCCGCACCACCACCTTTGACTTCCCTCAGTAATGCTGCAATTGGAAGCCGTACCTGTTTGCAATTCTCCTGCTTTAATTCTTGAATTTGAATTTTAAAAGATTCGTTTTCCTTTTGCACGTCCTGTTGAAAGAAAAGAGGTAATACGTACACTTGTATACGTACAGATACACACTCGCAATACATGCGCTCCTTACAACACAAGGCACTTCTATCGAAGCTTTACCTGCAGCTGTTTTACTTGGCTTGCAATTTCTCTCTCTTTTTCTTCCACTACAGCTTTCAATTTCTTCATTTGCTCTTCTTCCCCTTTCAACCTGCAGAGATGATTTAGAAAACAAGGTAAAAACCCCAAAGAATTAAAGTAAGAATTTATGCTAAAAAGGGACAGATACTCCAGCTAGGGCAGTTTTCCAACAGGAAAAGATAAATTTTGTATGCTATACATAATAACAAGCCAAAAGGAGAGCGCACACACACACAGAAGAAACCATTACACTGGCTCCAAACCAAGAAAGCTAACACCACCACACGTCAGCTGCAACAACACGTATTGCAAACATTGACCTGCTAAGAACTGGCCTGAAGCAAGCCAGTCATTCCACGTGTCAATCAGCAAACACATTTAGTCATAGCTGATCTCAACAGCGTTCAGAGCCCAAGCGGGAGAGAAGCAGTTGAGCACCTGAGTATATCCCCCGAGCCAGCTGGCTCTGAAGGTGCCGGGGACAGTCTCCTAAAGGTGAGGCTGCCTTAGGTACCATGCATTGGCTCTACAGGAGCTCTGCTGGGAGGGCAACACAGTACAAGAGCTGAGTTGAAGACAGAGTCCTTTTTAGCAAAGTCTCGTACAACCTTCTGACTTAGAGCAGCCAGACAAAGCTGAGTCAAAACAGAAGAAAGTCTGGTGGCATTTCTCCATAAAACAGAAGCCGGCAAATTGGCCGCTGCATCTTGGACTGAAAATGGCAAAGTGGATCTGTTCGGTACTTCTCCTGACTCAGCCACAGCCACTTAAATCCACACTCTTTCAAAACAGGCTAAGCAGAAGGAGAAATTCTCACCAGACACAAGAAGTAGCAGCAATTTCACTAGTTAGTGGAGCCCTGGGCGATCATTTATTTCTGCAAAGTGTATGAGCACCACAAGTCAGGCACAGCCAGGCAGGGACGCCAGACGCTCGCTGCTACACCGGGCAGATGCTGCGCTGGCTGGTGTGCGTCCAGCAGCACTAACAGCTTATTTTAGCAAAGCCCATCATATTCTTGTAATCCATTCATACAGTCCAACTTAAACTAAACGCCAGCACTGAATGCATATTATCAGCAGGCGCTTGAGAAGCTGCTGCTGAGAGTACTCACAGGGTCTCCAGGTGCTGGACTTGGGGTGCAACAGGTACCTGAAAAACAAAGTCATTCCCAACCTCATTTTGCTGGCACAGTAAAGCTTTCAAATTAACAGCAATTCTTCCTCTAAGCAGGGACACCACACAGGTTGCAAAACATTTGCCAAAGAAATACTGGGAATTCTGCATCAGAAGCTGCTCCAAGAATATCTAAACACATCATGGATCTCAGAAGCACAGCTTACATCAAACATCCCAAATTTCACACCAGCAAATCTCTCTCCATTCCACCTTCACCAGGGATAAGTGCCTATCTAGGCATCTACCCAAAATAAGAGTACCACTCAATTTCTCCCCTTTATCACTGAGAAAAATCCAAACTGAGCTAGAATATTGCCTTATTGGAAAAATTCGTCCCTTAAGTACAGCCGGCTTCACGGATCTCCAGTTGCCTATTCTCAAGTCCAGTGCAGGAATTCAAAAGTCAAAACATTCCAGCCAGCTGCAACTTCTGCAACAAGTAAAGGCAGGAAGGAATCACAGCAAAGCCTGATCACTTCAAGAGGAGCTGCTATGTTCAGTTACAGCAAGAGTTCCTCCGTGACCATAGCCCTACAGAGATGCTACTTCAGTCTGCTACCTACAAACACAGCCGCAATTCTGTCTGAGCTTCCAAGTTTTCAGACTAAAACTACTTGCTATGCCTAGTACTATCTGGGTTAAAGAAAAGCTTTCAGAACTTGTTATCTGTGTGAAACCTGTTTCAGAAGAACAAGTGGGCTCTCTGCATTGTAGGCTACCAGTTTAGCCAAGTAGGATTTAAAATAGCTCTGTAGATGGAAGCCAGTGCAAACCCTTTGTGTGAGAAGTAGAGGACAAAAACCAACATCTTCCAGTTCAGCCGAGGAGCACTCCCAAAACACATCCACTCTGCAGGCCATACCTGCTGCTGGAGCTGTTGCAGGTTCTGTTGTTCTAACTCCTGAACTTTACTGGTTAACTGTGCAACTGTATCCTTCTGACCCTGTGGCCAAAAAAAAAAAAAAAAGGCAAGTTTAGAGGTGTAAATGTAACTTTTCCCCAGTCAGAAATACTCCAACGGTACTATTTTCCTTACAGAATACCAAGGGAACTTACCTGCAGCCATTCTCCTTTCTTAATAATCTCTTTCTCCTTCTCTTCCAGTAAGGCCTCCATGGTTTTCACTTGTTTTTCCTTCCCCTTCAACCTGCACCATTGAACACAGACACACAACATAAACCCTTGCTCTTTAACCATCTGAAAAAAAAAAGACATCCTGTGCTCTGCAGCGGGTAACAAAAGCAGCCTACGTGATCAAAGGCACAAACACAATTCACCCAACTACAAATCAACGCCTGAAGACTTCCACTTCACTCTGCGTTAGCAGGAGATGCCCTTGATCAACGGGACTCTCATTAAGTGAAAGCAGACAAATTCTGCACGTCACAGGTATTTCACACACGCGTGCTCTCCTCATCTAAAAATACTTCTTTACCTCTCCCATTGGAGGAACTGACGACCGTGGTAGCTCAATTCTCACCTAACCACCCAGCTACAGCACAGATGCTACCAAAGTAAATTTGCCCATGGAATGCCTTGGCTATTCCCTTCCATTCTGACTTGAATTTCATCCCTCGTAGTTTAATTGGCGCTCACAAAGCCATGCAGCACTCCCCCTTGTCTGCTGCCTCAGACAGGCCCAGGTATTTCCAATAAGGACACACATCTATTAAGTCCAGAGTTAACAGCCTGGATCACTTCATGAGAAGCACAGACACCAGGCAAGAACTTTTTAACTTAGACCAGAGCAGAGAAGCAGGGGGTACTCGGGGCAGATCAGACACATTAACAGCTGTACTTACAGAGTCTGAAGTTCTTTGACTTGTGATGCAATCGACACCTAAAAAAAATAATCAGTACTTCAGTTCAACACACAGGGAAGAGACAAAAATGCTGTAAATTGTTCTAAGAAGAAACAGGGGAAAAAGCCATTAGACATCAAAATAGGCACTATTTGTTACAGTTATGTGAGCATAAACACACATTTTATTTTATTTTAGGTGGGAAAATAAATTGAGGAGACAGTTTTCTCCACATTTAAGAACTGACTTCCAGAGTCCAATGGGAACACACACGGGCCCACTGGAGCACCCTTCCACCACCAGAGGCAAAGGAAGCAGCAGACACTGATGACTGCAACAGTTTCACTAGCAACTGCAGCTCAAGTCAGAGAGATCATCCCTGGTCATTTAGCCCTTTGCACAAGCAAGTGCTTTCTAGATGCTCTCTGCAATGTCAGCACTCCCTTAACTTCCCATTGTAAGGCTAAATATGGATTGAAGAAACAAGATTTAGCAGGAATATTTCCTTTCAATGCTGTATAAAAGCCTGACATTAGCCATCTGCATAGATAGATACTGTCTGTCCAAACAGCTAGTTTAGGTTAGTCCTCTACCACAACATGGCAAGAGTTTCAGACATTCCCAAAAACCCCTGTTCTGCTGCAGGAGACCAAAAGGTGCATAATCCACCACCTTTGGAGCAAGTATCCCCCATATGTAGCTTTCCAGGGAGAGCAACTCTAAACTCCATTTTATTCTGGGCTCTGTATCAGTTCCAGGGAAGGAAACATAAAAGTAATTCCTCCAGTTCCTGGGAACTTGCTTTAGAGGAAAAGCCCAAGACAGAAACACATTCTATGAAGCTTTGCCTAAAAAGGACAAAACTTTAACACTGAGGAAAGAAGAAAAGGGGGTGACATGTTGGAATGTAGCTAGAAAGACTGAAAAAAAAAAAAAAAAAGAGCACAGACTAAAAAAAAAAACAAAACAAACAAACCAACAAACAAAAAACCCCAAACAACCCGCAGGCTCCACACAAACAACCGAGCAAACTTCCTGACAGCACGATGGATTAAGCTGCCTGCAGAATGGGCTCCCTAAGGAAACGTGCTTTCCCGGTGTTTTGGATGCCAGACAGCAAGCATGCCAAAAAAGCCAATACTCCTCCATTTCAGCATTCCTGATAGCTAGAGTAAAACTTACTCTGCCAAGACGTGTTTGGTTTTTTTGGACGCTGGAAAGAAAACAGCCCTAGGTTTACCTGGAAACCAGACACGATTTGGGCCCGTAGAGTTGTTCTAGCAACACAGAAAGGCCAACAAAAAGAGAAGCACGTGAGATTTCCGAGTTGCCAGCCTCAAAGGGTGTCCCAGGGTTTCATGTTCACTACAGGGACAGCATGCAGTATGCCCAGCCAGAGTGAATGCTATGATGCTTTAAGAGCAATTCTTACCAAATTTCATACTAAAAGGCCAAAAAGCTTGGGCATCCAGAGGAATGTGGTTTCTGGAGGACAGCAGTAGTTATACTACGTATTTACAGCTTTATAACCAAGAGTAGCACAGCTCTATCATTAAAAAGCTCCCTTTCCCAACGACATTCACTGGTGAAAGAAGACACGCTAGAACAGAAACAAGTGAGCAGCACATCCAAGGCCAGGCTGTTTCACGCTTCTGGCACTAAGGTATTTTACCTGTTTCTCCATCTCAAGCTGGGAATTTCCTACTTCTTCTTTCAGAGCCTCTATTTCCTGTGTCAAAGCCTTTTCAATGACAAAACAGACAGGATTGGACAATGGAAACACAGAAAAACAGCACAAAAATGGATGCTACAAATTCATCACTATAGAACGCCATGCAGTGACGAATAAATGGTAGTCAGTGGCATAGACACAGAAAGGAAGGTTGATATTGCAGAAGGAGATACCTGAACAGTCTTCTCTTTGCTTGCTACTTTAAGGACTTCAGCCTGTAGGAGTTCTTCCACTGATTTTATTTTTCCATCCTTCTCATGGATCCTTTAAAAGAGAAGGGGAACGACGTTAGCTTGTTGAAGAAACCGCGCTACCTGAGCAAGTACACAAGCTTTGGTTCTTCTGTCACATCACATCACCAGCTCTGGGATCCACAGCAGGACCAATCAGGAGGAATAAAACTGGGAGTAATGCTGAACAAGCTGGCTTTATATAACCCGTAGTTCACGTGCTAAATAGAGACTGTTACTGCCTAAAAATGCAAATTGATGTATCACTAGCCCCTGGAATGACACACACTTCAGCCTTCACTGGACATTCCATCTAAGCCTTTACCAACTTCAAATGTGCACACACACACATGGAGGGAATAAGCTCACTCCTTTTAGAGCATCTACTGAAGAAAAGCAACTGACAATTCAGCACAATTCCCTGACTAGCCAAAGTTGGGCTTCTGAAGTTAATTGCTTCGCAGAGAAGCAAGTGGATTTTTAAAAGGTACTGATCTGACGTGATGTGATTCCAAAGTGATAATGCTTCCTGCCACAAACTCACACATCACCCAGTTAAAAGCACATCATTTCAGGGAAGCGAAACTCTTGTAGTCATGGAACAAAGACAGACAGAAATAACAACTGGAAGCAAAATCTGCACAGTAACTTACACTTTCTGGAGTTCTTCCACTAGTGACTGGAAGGAAACCTGTTCAAAAAAGAGCTTCAACTTAGCAAAACCAGAAGAGAGCGAAACAATGTGCAAGCATTGAGAGGTAGGAATAGAGCACTTGAGCACTCTGGCACTGGGTAAGCTATGTAGCAGCCTAGCGATTTTATCTATCTGGCTGCTCCTGAGAAAATTAGCTGCCGGTCTCCAGTTCCTGGCAAACCAGTAATACCAAGTCTGTTGCAAGTTCCAGGAAAACAAAAGCAAACCCACACTGCCTTCACCAGGAGAAGCTGAGGTGCAGGACCAGCATTTGATCAGCTAACCTTTTCAGACTGGCACTACTCTACAACTCCCCACAGTTACTGTGCTTCTCCTCTCCCATTAGTGAAACTAAGTGCCATCCTGAGCTGTCCAAGCACAGTTTAATGTCAAGGAAAGGCTCTTTGACCAGCACTGAGAGCACATCAAAAGTGATAATACTGTGACAGTGCCACTGAACAGAGACATGAACAGGAGGGGACTAAATCACAGCTGCACAAGTGGGGATTAACAGAAAGCTCAAATATGCATCATGAAGCTGGTGCAGTAGGAGCTGCCCACCAGCCACGCCTGCTGCACCAGGCTTCTGGATTTAAAGAAAAAAAAAAGAAAAGAAAAAAAAAAGAAAAAAAAAGAAAAAAAAAGGGGGCAACCCCCAGCAATTTTAGTGTGTGTCAGACTCAAACCAACACAGACCTGCTGCTGAATTGGAACCTTTACATCTGACACGTATGTGAAGGAAGCATTTGACAGAAGCATCAGCTTCCAGACCAACGCTGGAAGAAAACAGGATGCTTTGCCAGTGGGCTTCAAAGGCATCTTCACCTCCTTCCCTTGACTTTTGCAACCACAGCAAGATTCTTTTAGATTTAGTTTAGGTGTAATAAAAGTTTTAGATGACAAGTCCTACCTGCTCTGATTGCTGAATTTGCAGACTTTGAAGTTCTTTTCTCAAGGATGAATTTTCCGTTCGCAGTGCCTTTGAAAGCAGACACACAGATAATGAAAGACTCATTTGCTGGGGAAAAAAATGTTAAGGTTGACAGAAAAGTAATTTCTAGAACAAGTGAAAGACTTTGAATGTGTGAAAGAGATCCGCTCTGCAGCAGCCGGAGCCAAAATACTCAATGGACTAATTATTCATTATGGACAACTCAGAACATACTTCCATCTGCAGGAAGCTAGAGTCCAGGGAAACATCAAGGTGATGTGCTCATATCTTTGGCTGTTTAGTAACCTGACAGTACAGTAGTGTGCAACCCCTCCCCAGTACACGGATGTCAGCGATGCACCTGGACTTTAGGGACATTAAGAGGGTGAGCACTGTCTTGGCTATGTCCTGGTAGACAGGACACAGCTTTCCAGCAAAACCCAGCTGAAAACAGACAGGGATTTTTCCACTGGTGTTCCAGGCGTCTTATTACTGGCTTCTTTATAAGCAGAACAGCAAGGAAATTACCTTTAGCATCATCACAGAAGTGTCACCAATTTATATTCCACGTAATCCTTCAGATTACCAACTAAGCAAAAGATGCAGGAGTCCCATACTGCCAAGTTTTTACAGAACACCCTTTCCTAAAGGCAGATTTGTAGCAGATTAGGCCAAACATAAAGCTCTAGAGATGTATCCACTTTATTACAAATTACATGAGGTACACATCCTAGAAAAATCAGCTTTAGACTGAGCAGAGAGAAGCACTTACTGTATGCCATCAATGCTCAAGCTTAGTCTACCTTACCAGAAAGGTTTTAACCTTGTCTCCAAAGAGATGCTTTTCCTATTCAAAGGGAATGATCTCAGGCTGTACTAGGAGCACTCACTTTGCACAAGAGCACTTAATCTCTACTTCCCCATAAAAACATTGTATGAGAGATTTTACCTTCAGCTCCTCCTCTTTATTAGCCACTTGGATAAGTCCTGCCTCAAGCAGCTCTTCAACAGTCTTGATTTTATCATCCCTCTCTCTCATGCTGAGAAACAAAAAGTATTAGAAAAAAAGAGTTAAGCTTTGAAGGCAATTTAGCTTTAGTAACCTTGCTGCTAACAAAACTGGATCTTTATTTTAGCCTCCAATTCAAAACAAAAGAAGTTTCCTACCTTCTCTCCATCTGCTCTAACAAGTCTTTGTTTGCCTATAAAAAAACCACAATAGGGTGATCATTAATTGGATTGATAATGGTTTGTGACTTTAAGAACAGAAATAACTGGAAAGCATGAATTTAACCAGAAGCTTAGTTACCACACCAAACCAGAAAGGCAAATAAAGTAAGAGGAGAATGGCTTCATGGCATGTGTGTCTAATCCTGACGATGGAAATATGTCAGTCTTTCTGGGGAGGTACAGATGATTCTACACCGATGGACTACAGGAGTTCTGGTGACAAGATGCTATGGAACACAGGATCCCAGTGATCCTAGAGAGTGTCAGGTGCACTGAGCAGTATCTAATCCATAGCAGTCAACCCAGTACCTGAAAAATCTGCTTCTCCTGATCATTTCTCAAAACCACAAGCTCCACCTGAGGCTCACTCAGCAGAACATTTATAATTTCTCAACACCACCACGTTATGAGAGACCACATGAGAAACATAAGCCAGCTACCAAGAAAAAAAAAAAAAATAGTCAGCCCTGCTATTTCAGACAGGACATCAAATCAGCCAGACCCAGGGGAATAAGGCTGCAAATCTGGTTCCCTGCCAGAAGAAAGGGAGTCACTCCAGACAGGGAGCTGCTGGCTAGCAGAAACCAGTGAGGAAAAGGAACTAAGTTCCCTGTCCTGCAAGTCTTTTTCCAGTGGAAGAGACATCACAATGTAAACAGTTTTCCCATTTTATGGGTCTGTTCACTGGTTACTACTGGTTTGAGAATTCGTTTCAGGATGGAAGACGAAAAAGTAGGGAGGAGATCTTACTCTGGTCACTCCACAGCCCAGTAAGAGCTCCCTCCCCTGGAAGGGCTGGTTGGTCACGGGAATTCATTTTTTTTTTATTATTCCAGAAAATTGCTGTTAAAGCTGCAAGAACTTGCAGAAATAAGTTCTTGCTTGTGTTAAGCTACTGTTCTTCAGGGAAGGAAACAAAAAAAATATGTAATCCTCCTTCTGTTTGGACGCTCTTGCCTAGGTCTAGAAGACAGTCACAACCACCCTACTTGAATCCTCCGTGGAAGAGAAATTACCTAAAGAGCAACAGTCTTTGACACAACCAGCTCAGCCTTGGGCCAGCTTAAAAAACAAAACAAACACAAAGCCAAACAAATACTTAAGAAGTTTAAAGAGAACAGAAGATATTCAATACAGCCTCAGCAAACACTGGCTATACCTGCTCAGACAGGAGAGTCTGCAGCTTCTGAACTTCAGCTTGCAGAGTTGTGTTTTGATCCTTGAGAACCTGCAAGGAAATTGAAACATCAGTTTAGCACTGCAAACCCTAACTACAGCACTTTCATAATGGTGATGAGGTAATTAATAGCACAGAAGTGGTTCCAGTGAGTCCTGTGGATGATATGAGACTTTTACAAAGAGTCCTCTCCCCTTCTTCCTTTCTTTTCTGTATTAATACTTTTGTCCTTGTGTTCCCATAAGAAATTCAGCTGTTCCCATCTTTAGCCCCTGGCAGAGAACCAGACAGCAGCAAACAGGAGAGGCAACAGAAACTGCATTTTTTCCCCCTCTAAAGCAGTATCAGCATCACATCAAGATTTGATAGCTGCCTCTTACAAAACACTCATCTGGTGAAGCAAATGGCCTGGGATCACCTCTCTAGTTCTCTTTCAGCTGCTGTAACACTGAGGGTGTGCAGCAAGGAACTGGCAGTCCAGCAGCAGAGAGGTTTGCACACCTCCCACACTTTGGTCCGACTGCAGGACGTAAAGAGGCAAATTTGGGAAGACAAAAAGCCATACCACGGATCTTGCCTCCCCTCCAACATTCCTGCTCCGTACACATGCAGCAGCCCTGAACAGACAGGCTGCCTGTCTGGTTTCCTCATAACTAGTTTTAAATCCTCCTGTATTACTGCTTTTTGCTTTACAAAGTCTTTTTAAAGACCTGCTTGGTGCTTTATAAAAAGTAAATAGCAGGACACTTGATCTGTGCTTCAGACCCAAAGCCTTAGAGACAACACAAGCTGGAAGGGACAGCAATGGGGAGGATTAGAAGAATTGCTCTGTTTTGAACCTGGCTTTTCCCTTTCATGTGCATGGGAAGAAAGCAGCACTTCCTTGGGTGGAAGCATTTAGTACTGAGTTGGTCTGGTTTATGTTTAGGATCAAAGACAGACAGAAGAAGAGACAAGGTACCTAATATTCAGGTTGAAAGCACACTGTGCATTTCCACAGCATCACAATGATGACGCTCTGCATTCAGTTCCCAAGGACTGCTACAATTGCCTCCAGATGATTTTTGCCATTACTTAGCACTGAGCTGATTTGATGACTCTGTGATTCTATCATTTCAGCGTATGGCCACCCAACACCACCTCTAAGGCCTTTTTCCCCTGAGTAACAGTTACTACAGACACCATCACTCTAAAGGAAGTTCAGATTATTCCTGCTCATATTCATTTCCACAGCTTCACCCATTTTAAAAGGTTCCACCACACTGAAAGCCCCGAGTGTCATTAACTTGAGACTTGCTGACTTACCCAACCCTGTCACCCCTTCACGCTCCCCTTTCCTGGGCATTTATGCACCCCTTACCCAGCACACACTTCACTGAGGATTCAGTTGAGACCTCTATAACAAAAACCAAATGACGTTGCACTTTTGTCTCCTATTTGATTAGTTGAGCAAATTTCTTCCTTCTTACTCTCTGACAGCTTAAGAGAAACTACAGAGCCTTGCAAGGGACTTTCATCAAAACCTCTTTGAAAGCGCCGCTTTAATGCGTGAAATGAGTTTACTACCTGCTTGCTAACACCTTCAGAGCTCCAGAAGACTCGTGAGGCAAGGTTTCCACTACAGGGCTGCCTCTGCTCCTACCCATCTGTTTTGTTCCTCTCTAGAGAGCCTACCAACTTGACATTATGAGATTCAGAGAGACCGACCTTTCACCACAAACATCAGAAGAGCAGCAGTAACCAACATGAGCTTTAAAGGAGTTAAAGAGAAGCAGGTCTATTTCTAACAGCTGAAGTTCAGAAGAAAAAGCCTGAGGTGGCAGAGGGCAAGGAGGAGTTAAGTCGCTCTCTGTGCAGACCATGTAGAAACAAGCAGCAGCTTTGCTTTGCAGATCCCAGATGTCAGAACTAAAAGCTTCAGTAATTTAGCTGCAGCCATATGAGAAACAATTTGGAAGACGGTAGGAGGAAAATAAGCATTTCTCCCCCTGAATTGTCACACGCACACACAAAAAACAACCAACAAACCACAAAAAACCCAAACACTTCTAACACTACGACAATCCAAGCAACAAAGGCTCACACCAGGGCCTCGGATGTTATATCAGGAGGTGGAATGCAGGCAAACCACAATAGCTTTTACTGAACAACCTCCTCTTCCAGATTTCAAAGGCCTCGCTCTTCACCCCTGCAGACACGGCACTTAACTTGGGTTACTCCCTCTCTTACTCTGCTGCAGTTTGTTGCTACTACTGTGACATCCCACATTGCTCTTGCCTTGCAAATAGAATACTGTAATTTACCATAACACCTAAAAGTCAGTTCTGTTTTGCAAATCAACATTCAATTGTATGAACTGCTACACAACCACTGAACTGTGGAAAACTTACTGTAAACAATAAGCACAAGAATGACTATTTTGTATCTTACCTTGAATTCTTCTTTTGTGTTTGAAATCTGAGCAAGTTCTTCTCGAAGCTGATCTTCAAGAGTTCTTATTTTGTCATCTTTGACGTGAATGCTGAGACACAGCAGAACAGTTAAATATGTTCCCTCATCCAAGTCTTACAAAAAGCACCGATTCAAAAGAACATAAAAGACTGACAAACATTGTTTATCAAATCCCAGAGCTATTTACCTTTTCTGCATCCTTTCCAGCTCATGTGCGGCAGCAGCCTAGATATAAAGAGGATTAACACAGATTTAGGATACATCACATGATTCAATCAACCTTTCATTCCACGATATTAAAAAGCTAAAACAAGTCATTTGGCCTCTCAGCACATGACCCACCAGCAAGAGTGAAAGGGGTAAGCTTGTCTCGATGCACTTTGAAAATACCAATATATACCAGGCAAGCACGCAATTACGCGTAGGGAAAATGAACTCGAAGAGATTCATTTGTCAAACAGGATTATCTCTAATTAAACATTTCATTTATGCCTCTAACGAGCAGACCACATAGCAATAACAGAAGGATAGCAGTTTGGTTGGTTCTAAAAAGCTACTTATGGTGAGGCAGGGGGGAGTTGTGTGCTTCTGGGTTTTTTTTAGAGGGATGCTTATGCCCCTTGTAGGTAAACGCCAGGGCTGTGTGTTCTAGCAGAGTTGTCATCACCCCTGTGCAGTGTCCTGCACTCTACATGCCTGCAAATCTCAACCAACCAACCAAATTGCTCCAGTAACTTGGCATTCAAGTTAGTAAGATTTTACTGGTGAAGGAAGGGTAAGAATTCGGCCTCTCACCAGCTATAAGAACTCCAGGGAATCACGTATTAGCCTGATTCAGTAGCCTCACACTTTTAATGTGCTTAGGCATAGCTTGCTTAAAGCCAACAGATCTGCATTTGCATTTATGACTGAATAAGTAGTGGGAAGAGAGCAAAATTAAATATTTAATGAAACATTTATTTTACCTGCTCATTTGTCAGAGCCTGTAACTTCTGTACTTCTGATTTCAGGGATAGGTTCATATTCTGTAAGACCTGAAGGGAGAAGAGAAAGAAATATATTTGCACTTTACATAGAGATGGTATTTCTGGTAAGTTTACTCTCCGGTGCAAAGTATTTCAGGTTACTTTTTGAAGCACTCTAGAAGCAATAGAAAGGAAAAAATCTTGAGCTTTCTCATTTTTCATATAAGCTTGCTTATAAATATCTAAAGGGTGGGGGTCAAGAGGATGAGGCCAGACTCTTTTCAGTGATGCCCAGAAACAGGACAAGTGGCAGAAAATGAAACCCAGGAGGTTCCATCTGAACAGGATAAAAAACTTTGCTGTGAGGGTGTCACCAGAGACTGGCCCAGGCTGCCCAGAGAGGTTGTGGAGTCTCCTTCTCTGGAGATTCCAACCCCACCTGGACACTGCGCTGCTGGGCCCCTGCTCTGGGTGACCCTGCTGGAAGGAGCAGGAGGGTGGCACCAGATCATCTCCAGAGGGCCCTTCCAATCTGCACCGTTTTGTGATTCTGTAGCAGCTTCCCAGCGTCAAGCATTGGCCTTGCCTTGAAGAGCAAAATCAGCAGATTTGTAGCTGAAAGAGCTGTTTCTTGAGCCAAAGGCAGCAGCCTTGTGGGCTTCATTTTGTACAGGCAGCCAACGAGCCTCTCCCTGGATCGGCTGCCATTTACACATGCTTTTATTATACCTTGAGCTCTTCCTCCTTGCTGGTTAAGTTGGCATGTTCATTGCCTAATGAGTCCTCCATCTGCTTTATCTGTTTGTCCTTTTCCGCAATCCTGCACAAACAAGAAATGATGACATATCAGTACTAAAAGGTCTGGGATGAAAATGGTACATGAAGCATCAAGAGAAACACAAAATACATGCTGGTCCTTAAGGTCAGCTCCTGCTCTAAATCCTGCTGACAGTATACTTTGGGAGCAAAAGCTTTCCCATCCATTTCAAATGCTGTTTGCCTGCCAAAAATTTGAGACATTCTCTAGCTCTGAAACACAACTGCCACCCCACCTCCCAAAGGGAGAAATCTCCTGGCACAGCCATACAACCCAAATATTAACACTTCTCGTGGTCACACAGCATTCCTGCACGCTGCACTGATCCCTGCTCATAGGCAGTGGTAAACAAGAGAGGAGACGTTGCTTTCCTGTAGCATATAGAGCCACGTACAACAGCCTCCAAACCTGAGGTCAGTCAGGGAAGGGAAATCCGCAGGAAGCTGTTTCCCAGCTCCCAAGTCAATCTCACAATGAGAAGTTAAAAGCATAGACAGCAACATCTGCTTCACCAGTCGCTCCCATACGCACCGCACGTGCGTGGAGGAGAGGTGGCATGCATTAAAAGCCAGTAACACCTCCCAGTTACCAGAGGAAATGAGTGCTCACACTTTGTGAAGTTCTTCTGCCAGGACTGAAGCGGAGGTCTGCAGAAGAGGAAAAAAAAAGAAAAAAAAGAAAATAGCTGAAAGTAATGCAGTCAAAGAACCAGTGAGCCAGGAATAGTGTTTGTAAGATTTGACAGTTATTTTAAACTGGCACAGGACACTTCCAACTATTTCCTGGCTAAGGAACAGTGAAGGAATACCAGAACATAGTAATGTCCCTTCCCCTTTGGCTTAAGGCAACATGAAGGGAAAAAAATGAACCATCTTATTTGCCCTTTACCAGATTCAAACAAGCTATGGGGATCACCTGCACCCGTCTCCCAAGGTTGAAGTGCTTATGGGACATTCTGCTGACAAACCATTTGAATTAATATATATAAAACCTTGCACAGTGCATCAGGATTTGCGTTAGGATCGGAAACAGCAGCATAAAAAAATCAGCAAGTGGCATTTTTTCCTGCCTGTGGAAAAAGCCTGTTCCTAGGTGATCACCCAAAACAGGGCAGGAGAAATCCATCAAATTGCCTGGACCTCCCAGGCTGTTTCACATCCAGTCTGGTAGCAGCTGTGGCAGAACTTTCACATTCATTTGTGCTTCAGATGTATGGTTTCTCCTTATGCCACCTTATCCTCCCCTCAAAGAAACCCAACCTGGATCTCACAGAGCTTGTGCCTATGGGACCCTCTAGCATCTCCTGTACTGCCTTATGTGGATCATAGCATAGAGAGCTACATCAGAAGAAAGAAAATCAAAGGGAACATATCATTCCATTCTCAGAGGGTCTCCTTAATGACCACAACAGTGAATCAATCCTGATGGCACCCAGTCCAACCTCACATCCCTCAAGTGCTAATTCCACACCCACGGTCCATGGTGGGGAAGTGGCCCTGCATTTTGATGGCCAGGGGGGCTCCATGGTGAAAGCACACAGCCCTCCTTCCACCAGCCTCCTTGTGTGACCCAGAGCTAAAAAGTTAAACTTCCCCAAGGATTGATTTTCAAAGCCCTTATAAAGGACAGGGGTGAGAGGAGTAAGTCATGAAGATGCTATAAATCCAAAGTGCCTCTTTGCTACGCTCCTCCCACCCAAAGGGTTAAAACAATTCAAGCAAAACCAAATGACACAGCTTCAATCTGATGCCTGAATTTAATCCAACTACATGAAGCACATCAGTGATTAAAACAACGTAGCACAAGAACAGTCTCCACTCCTGCCCGCAGAAGTTATGGCCTTTGAGCTGATTTCTGTGACCTAACT
Organism: Ceryle rudis; assembly: GCA_033439905.1. Taxonomy (NCBI): domain Eukaryota; kingdom Metazoa; phylum Chordata; class Aves; order Coraciiformes; family Cerylidae; genus Ceryle; species Ceryle rudis. Next base: position 44,268 of record JAAGNO010004431.1, on the reverse strand, counting down.
CCACATGGAAGCAACTTCAGTGTCTCTGAGGTTTCTACAAAGTGTTTACAACAGAAATAATTTCTTAGATAAACTAGTCAGACTAAAATTTTAGAGATTAAAAGACTTGAGAAAGGTATTGCCCAGGTTTGGTGGGGTTTTTGGTGTGGGTTTGGTTTGGGGTTTTTTTTTTTCCAATCTTCTGCACAGAAATCACCACTGGAATGAACAAACAGCTTTATATGGGAGCTACCATAAGACACCATTTCTCAACCTGATGCATGAGGGAAAAGCACGCTCAGGTGATTCACAAGAGGACTGCAAAAAGACCAAAGAACCCCAAGACGGAATTGTACACACGGAAAGCTACAGAAAACAAACATTCTACCCTTTGATTATAAATGAAAGCCACTACACGAGGAAAGAAGTGGATATTTTTTCCCCCAAAAAGGGCAACAGAAGCTTAAGTTTTAAACCAGTTTGAGAAACATTAGAAAAGAGGATGCTAACAAGTCTTTGCTTTCAGCATTACACATATCCAGCTACAAAAAAAAAAAAAAAAAAGAAAAGAAATCTGACTTTCATTAAAAGTTCACAATTCATAACTACAAAAGAAAGTCTGAGAACATGCTGTACCTGGGCTGCCATTTGCGAATGAAACTTCTGAAGCTGAGCATTCAAAGCATCATTCTGCTCTATCAGCTCCTTGTAAGAGAGCACAGAAAGAAAAGCAGGCTGAGATCTGCAGCTAGTCAACTTTTGCTAGGATTAGCTCTTAGCCATGATTACATTAGTAAGAACAGTTTAGCATTTACATGTCAGACACTTCTCAAAGATGCTATTTTTCTCCCCACTAAGATCAACTAGTTTGAGTGGAAGCCTAACAACCTGTTCTGTATCAAGAGAAAAATATTCCCTGCCCCACCACAGGCCATTTGGTTTCCCTAAAGCCCTCAAGAGCTCTGTCCACACCGCCTCTCACCACTTGATGCCAGGAGAAGAGAGATCACTCCAGAAGGGCTCAGCCGGACATCAAAGGTACACGGCTGCTCTTCCAGGGTGCTCCTCAGACCACAGTGTTATTTCACAGCTTGGCAAATTGCCTGGGTCAGCACGTTTTCCTGACTTGCCCAGAGTGCTTCTCAGGTCTGAGGTGGCCCCAGACCTCCTCACAGCACCACACACAAAAGGCTCACTTCAGAAGTTGCCGGATGATAGAGAAGCGCACAGTTTCCTCATTATTCAGCAGGAAAGCCTTACTAAAGCAGCATTTCAAGGATACTACCGTGTTTCCATTGGCACAAAGCGGGAGGAAGAAACCAAACCCTTCAGATACATGAGCAATACTACCTGCACCTGCATCTGCATGGAGTCCTCCGCAGTAGCTCGTTTTTGCTCAGCCTCCATTAACTGCAGCATCCTCTGCTCCAGCTGCTGTTTTGACACCATTGTATCAGTCAGTTTACTGTGTAAGCTCTGGATTTCATTGTCTTTGGCCACAAGCTTATTCTGCACATCTGTAGCAGAAATGTCAGGACTTTAATTCAGAAGTAAATATTTAACTTTGGGGGAAAATAATGTTCACTGTAAACAGGGAGGCTGATTAGAAGCTTCACTCTAGCAAGCCAAGGTTCAGCTCTCCCATCAACATTCAAGCTAACTGGTATCACGATAACACACTCTCTCCCCAGGGTGCTGAAGCAGGACTGACTTCACCTGAGCATTATTTTAGCCATTTACTCAATAATGCCTTTTTTTTTTTTTTAATACAAACAAATGGCAACAGCCAAACCACTGCATTAAGCATTACTTGGGAATTTTGGGATACGTGCCTTGCTGTGCTGCTTCGTGTTCTGCTGTTCTTTTCCTGAGATAAGCCTGGATTTCTTCCCATCTTCTCTCTGCTTCCTGCTGCTGGACCTTTATGTTGAAGAGAGAGTTTGATGAAAAGAAGTCTACCTTTTAATTTATTTTTGAAACATTCAGAGTGCATTTCTTCAGTGCTATTCCCAAAACATACGGCAATGAAGCAAAATTGTTTCTTGTTTCCCTCAGGGCACATCAGAGAGTCAGAGTGCCCTGTAATCCTCCTCCTAGAGTAGTTTAGTCTATTAATTTGAAAGGCAAATTGTGAACAGGATTTCATTATAGGCTCTTAACAGGATGGTTTAATATGAAAGCTTACCATCTTTGCCCTGCAAGTTCAGGATTAACACTAGAAGCCAGACTAGCCATGCATCACATAAATCTGAACCTAGTAATTAAAAGGTGTCTCAACCCTAGATACCAACTCTCCACCTGCAAGGGTTAGAGGCAGGGAGAATTCTGGTAACTAAGATTTAATTGCAAATATGGAAAAAAGTAAAGAGCTCCAGATTGGCATTCTCACCCATAAACACTAGGTTTCTCTTCTGAAAAAAAAATGTTTAAATAAAAATAAATACAACAGACCTTTTCCTCTGAAGAAAAAGAAAGAGATGCATCCAGAAGCCAGTCCATTTACATTGTAACTTAAAAACTGCATTTATTTTAAAATGTAAATCATAAATTTAAGCAAAAGCACATAGAATCATAGAATGTTAGGGGCTGGAAGGGACCTCAGGAGATCGAGTCCAACCCCCCTGCCAGAGCAGGGCCAGGGCAGATTACACAGGAACACATCCAGACAGGTCTTGAAAGGCTCCAGAGGAAGAGACTCCACACTCTTTGGGGGAGCCCCAGAGTACAGCTTCCAATAAAAATCACACAAGGACAATGCCATAGGGATGAACACCTCCAAAATATCAAATCTTGCTGGAATTGTACACTCAGAAAGCAAAATTCAACACCGCCAGTTAAGCCTTTTAAAGATATTTACCTGGAAGGGCAAGTTTCCCTTCACAGGGAGATCTGGAATGGCTCAAAACCCAGAGTAAAAAACCTAAAACCATTAAGTAAGCCTGTAGGCTGGCTCAGCCTATCTGAAAATGGGTACTTGCATATATAAAGACGACGGGGAGTTTTAGTGGCCAGGGAAACACCTGAAGCAATTCTCACACACCTCACATCCCACTCAACTCCCAACTCAGCTCAAAGCCTTGAAAGTAACTTGATGGGCTGAGAAAACCCAAGTCACCTTTAGCTGAGCAACCGCCTGCTCCGCGTTCTTCTTCTGGAGCTCCTCTTGCTGCAGTTTGCTGCTCTTCTCCCCCAGCTCGTTCACCAGCCGAGCATAATCCTGGCGCAGTTTGTTCAGTTCGGCCGACTGCCTGAAAATAAAACATTTCAAGAGCTTTTTCTTTTTCGCTCCCCCCCCCCACCCCTTTCTTTTTTTATTTTCAAGAAGCATAGGCCATAACAGCAGCTACACAAATATCAACACCAAGTCCTGTATTTGCAGCCAGAGGGCTGTACTGGGTGGTTTTTTTCCCCACACTGCTTCATCCTAGAGAAGGGATGAGGGTCAGGTACTCTTGGCCACCAGCACAGCAGCTACAAGCCACTGACTGCTTCATCCTAGAGAAGGGATGAGGGTCAGGTACTCTTGGCCACCAACACAGCAGAGCAGCTACAACCCACTGAGTCAGAAACAACAGGTCAGCAATAAGCCACAAGCATCAGGTCCTTTAAAACATTTGCAAGCTGAGGGGCGTAATTTGGACAGGCTTATGTAAAGAGGCTCAGCATAAAGAAAGGTCTTGCATTGAAATTCACATTCCTTTCCTCTTCCCATAAAGGATTATTGACCTCAGACTTACTCAAGACCATTCCTCCTGGACTAACTGCACACATCTCTTTGGACTATACGCTGCCTACCGGCCTTGACTTATCTATTGACTTATGAAAGTATTGGATGCACTCTCTCACTTAGGGAGAGAGGATGCATTTGTAAAGCCCAAAGGAAAAATTTTAAAAGGCTCCCCTTTGTGTCTAAGCAAATAAAAAGCAGTTTATTTTTATCCTAAGTTTGCCTGAATGAAGGCTTTTTCAAGATAACTGTCTATGAGATAATGATGTTTCATGTCTGTGATCAGGACACCTAAACTCAGGGTACCAGTTCCCTGCTCCGAGAGCTCATTGTATCAACCTGCCCCCAGCAGGACACGGGCAGGGAGCAGAACACACTGCTGAGCTGCTCTCAGCAGCACAGGAGCTGTTAACAGAAAGGTCCTTATAGAAGCAGCATCTCTGCAAGAAAAGCATAGCCAGAAAAAGAAGATACTGAGCCCCTGCCAAGTCCTGACAGCAGTTTGGACATTCTAGTGTCCAACAGTAACAAATACTCCAGAGCATATAGCGTGCTGTGTGTGTTTTCTATAGGCAGAAGCCCACCAGCAGCAGCTCACCCACCTGACTACAGACCTTTACTGGGGTGCTTAGCTTTTCCCACAATACATACAGCCCTCTCTGCCAGGCCAGGGGCAGCCTGAGTCGAATCTCCCAAGAGACAAAACCTTGACATACCTTTTTTTTTCCCCTTCAAACATTCGCACCACCGGCAGAGAAATCCAAGCACTGCCCCAGTGGTATCGTTAACTGCTGGGTGTTGATTTTTTTCTTATTGCAAGATTGATTTATGAGTTTAGAGCTGTTCTCCCATGAGGCCAGCATCAGCACCTCTCCTAAAGCCCCAGGGGAAAAGATACAGACCCTGCCAAAACCACCAACTGTGGCTGAGCACTTCAGTGCTTCTTTCTGTGAAAGCCTCAGCACCTGCTCTGTAAAAGCTCAGGCTTCACACTGGGAAGAGACAGTTATGAAAGCCTTGGCTCGACTCAAACAGCTACCTCCCCAGCCCAACGTATCCGTGTTCCTAGTGTAACCACAAATTCAAAGACAGCCAAGGAGATGGAAACAAAAGGAGCAGAAGCCAGAACAACTCTTTAGGGAAAGCTTAAAAACACAACAGAGCTCCGAGTAGTGGCTAACATACTTGCTCTCCATTTGATTGGTAGAAGTACTGACAGCATCTCTCAGGATACCATTTTCCTGCTTCAGGTGGCTTATTTCTGCCTCCATCTGCTCACGGAGTTGCTGGAACTGGTGGGGAAAGATAGATCAATTCCAACAAAGGTTAAAAAAAAAAAAAAAAAAGAAGTAATAAAAAGCTCCAAAAATTATAACAGTAGGTAACACAATGCTTAAGTAAATAAAACCAAGTGGATTTTTGAGGAGAGGGGAAGTTTTGCATCCTTCCTCACACACCCACTCAAACTAAACCGTGCAACTCAGACCTTCTTGCTCGAGTAAAAGCACTGATTTCCTTTTATACCAGTGTATCAACCTACTTACCAATGCAACCTTTTTTGTTTGTTTAAAAGGCTACACAAGTGTTACTTAGGGCACCAACTGCTCAGCTGCATAACTTGTCAGTAACTGCCTATCAGTATATTACTTTTCCAAAGGAAAATAAAATAAACATGCTGGGAATTAACATTAGAAATCTGCAAAGCCTTTAAACAAAGCAGAAAAAAAAATATAAACTAACAAAACACAGATTAGAACATGTAAACCACAAAAGGCCAGCCCTCTTCCAACATCCTGACATCCAAGATTATGAATTAGATCCTTTATTTAGGTGAGAATGTGCTTTGATTGCATCTTCAGCATGGTTCCCAACTGCAGCAGAAAGAAGCCCTGATAACCCCAGGCTGCTTCAGTATAGCACAAGCAAAATAAAAAGACAGGATTCAAAAGGGGGAAGAAAAAAAAAATAAAAATAAAAATGGACTCTGCCCTTGCAGACAACAGTATAGCTGGTCTGACAGCCCCACAGCCTGCTTTGAAAATAGAGCTGTAGCCTTTGCAAATAGAGCTATACATTCTTCCTCTACCAGTACCAGTTGGTAGGTATGGCTGACACCATTTCCAAAACCCAGTTTCTTCAACTGGCTGACTCATCAATGAGGATTTTGTATATTAAAAAGAAAATCCAAACAAACATTTGTGTAACAACTGCAGCATTTTTTAATGCCGACAGATACATGAGATCCCACCAGTGCGGGGGCACAAACCCCATCCCTGGAACCATTCAGGGGCTCTGAGCAACCCACTCTAATTGTAGACGCTCAGTGCAGGAGGATTTGGACTAGATGACCTTAAAAGGTCCCTTTCGACCCAAAACATGCAGTGATTCTATAATAAGTGGAAGCTTTGACAATTAATTAATTTTCAGCTTCTCTGCAATGCTACAGCACATCAGCAGAGGGAGCAGAACCAGAGCACTGGCTCCTCTGCGCATCCTTTCTCCAGCTTTGCCTGTGACAGCAGCGTTTGCAAAAGTCACCCAGCCGTGCCCAGATCTCCTTCACCCTCCCCAGCCAGCAGTAAGGTGCTCTCATCACACAGTTGTCCACACAGGTTCAAAAGGGAGCTGTCTCTGCTCAGGAGAACATAGCTCTGCTCCAAATCTGGGGAGATCCTACTCTCCAAAGTGCTGAGACAGAAAATAACAGCATTAAAGCTGGAAAGTTCACCTGCTGGGTGGGCTTGGTGATGTGATATTTATGCACAAAAAAAAAGTTAAGGTGTGAAACCTAAGCACCCGTCATGCTGGTGTAAGAGGAGCCATTTTTCTTAGCAAACCAAATGAAACTTTCAATCTGATGAAACAAACTCTTCTGAGGACACTCCATTATAATGCAACTTCAGGAGAGTAACAAGAGTCTTAAAAAAAATAAAAACAAGTGTCTACCCTTCAAATATTTTCAGCAAATCACTCTCCCAGGCAATGATATTTCTTGTATATTATGCTCTGTTGTCACTCTCATTTAAAAAATGAGATTTATCAGCTGGGAAATGGCCATCAGCGTTAGCAGCTCTCTTCAGTTGAGTATTTCGATTGGATTTTACACTTTGAGCAACATCTCAGCAGAATACCGTGAAGGAAAAGTAACTAGCTCAGATGCAGGCTGTCTAGTTAGCACTGCTCTTTTACAGACTCTCAAAGTTACCTCTGAGAAAACCTTGTCACTCTTAAGTCAGAAAACTGCAACCAAGTCCCCCATCCTCACCCAGCTGTGTTACACCACCTGAGTAGCTACTCAGGGTAAAGGAGCAAAACCAGTTGGTGAGCAAACAACAAACACCCGGCTAAAGCAATGATTCCTCAGCCCTGACCTGCTTGTACACAAACACCAGTCCTGGTAAAGCATTTACCTTTATCTTCATCTGCTGAGATTCTTGGTAGTTAACATGTATTTTGCTCTGAAAAGTGCCATTCTCCTTTTCTAGCGTGTTGATGCGCTCTCGCATTTTGGCTGTAAGCAAGCCCGTCCTCTCCTTCTCTGCAACCAGCTCCTTGGGTGGGAAAGGGAAAAAGGGGAAAGAAGTCATCTCCTGCACCCTCTAGAGTCTAATAATCAGCGTTGTAAAGGTGACTAAAAGTAGAGTAAGCATGCATCAAACCAAAGTCAGCATTAATCTTCACTTGGAGGGAGAAATTGGAGCATTAGACCCAACCAGCACCTCAGTGAGGACTTAGGATCAGTGTAATGTCACATTTATTAAAAAGGTTTGCCAATTTCAACACCACTCGTCTGTTGTCTCCGAAGAGCTGGAGTCTTATTTCTATCAAGTTTGGCCAAATTACAGAGTCCTAATGTTAAAAATCACAGACGTCATACGGGCAGAGCTTAGATTTTCATCCCAAATTGAGCAAATTGAAGAACGCAGGTAAAGAACAGCAGCAAAACCACAGAGCCCTTTGGAGCAAATAATTGCTTTGTAGCATGCTGCAAGGCCAGAGGAGATGGGCTATTAGTACCTAGCAACAGCCAGAGAAGCCCTGAATCCCACCAGCATGATGCCATATTACAGCAGTGTGTTATTTCTATTTGAAAGCTATTTAAATTAATCATTTATTAGCCAGTAATTCAACCCAGGCACCTGAGAAATCCATAGAGCTGCTCTTCTGCAATAAAAATGCACTTGCTGTAGTAAGCAAAAACATTTAAGTTCAGCTTTCAGCAAGCTCCTGTTGCAGAACGAGGTATTTGTACCATCTAAGCTTCAGGTGTCTCCAGCTACGTAGCCCAGCACGCAGCTCCTTACAGCGCCAGGGAGCCTGGACACGTAATTTAAGTGCTCTAAAGTATTAGCCTGAATACCCTCCATCTCTGAACAGTAATTATAGCTCCCCCCCCCCATTTTAATTTAAATAAAAGCTATTCTCTCTTTTAGATCCAACTTACTAGCTCCAAAAGGATGGTTTGCCCCCCCCAAATGAATCTGGCGTGAGTTCCCAAGCCCCTCTTTGCTCGGGGAGGCATTTAGGAACTTGAGTTGCATCAACAGTTTTAAGTCACTTTTGCAAATACGGTGTAAACAGCCTGGCACAAACCCTTCTCCATGTTATATGCTACGATGCAACAAAAAGAAGGGCACCAGGACATACAGCAGCTTCCTTCTACCCCACACCCATTCCACCACCCATCTGCAGTGCTCGCTAACCCAGCTACCCTGCAAGGCAGTGCCAGAGATCCTGGAAGATTAACTTTCACCTAGCTTGTGTTTTGCCAAATACCTCCAAGGTCAGGCACCTCTTGCTCTCATTTATCCTCTCCACTTATCATCTTTATCAACACCCCTGCAGGGACACCTCTGCACCTTCAGGTCCCTCCACAGCCTTTGGCAGTGTTTTCAGAAAAACACTGATGAGAAGGCAAGAGCCTTTTGTCAGTCAGGCTGGGCTTTCTCTTGTTTAACAAGATACTCCAGCACTGCAGCAACTTTGCTTTTACCCATTTCCTCCCAGTTTTCCAGAATGTCCATTTATTTCTCCTTCTCCCTTTCCTCCTCCAATGCAGGAGGCCAACCCCCAACCCCTGCTTCTCCACAGCTCAGGCCCTGCCTTCACAAGCACCACTTTGCTGTGGATTTTTCCCAACCACATCAGCCTCCCCCAAACCCAGGCTCCTTCATAGTGCTGAAGCAGCAGATAACTCCTCCCCCCTTTAATCCTGTAATCCTGAGCCAGAGTTTAATTTTAGTTTTTTTCTTTGGGCTTTCTGGACCCAACTTCTGTCCTGCAATGCAACCTTCGTGAGCCTAATGTCCAAATGTTCCTAAGAATCTTCACCCTGAAAGTCTTCAATTCACTCCACATCTGCCTAATTATTTGTTCTACCATAACTGCTTTCCCCAGAAACCTTCCTAATAAAAAAGAAGTCAGGTTTCATAAACTAGTTTTGGCAGTGGGGCATCAGCATCTCTGTTAAGTCTGAAGCAATCAGAGCTGAAACTCAAGGGGCTAAGCAGCCTACACTTTCTGTAGCTTCCTTCCTGAAGGAAGCATATGATCATTGTGCCTAGGAGCACTCAAACTTTTGAATTTCTAGAAGATGTACCAAATTAAAACTGCAATGCAGAAAAGGTGCTTAATATTTGCATCCACAAAAACCATATTATACTCATGAAGGAGACGGTTTTCAAGTAACCTTTTGAAAAGAAAAAGAGTCTCGGCTTAAAAGTCTCAGTAAGTGAACTCTCTGGAAAAACTAGTGGAAAATAAATCCGCATAAATACCTTAATAGCTTCATAAAACCAAACAATGTCTCGGTGGACTTTTCCAACATTGAAAAGTTCCACCTTTCAATTTATACTAAGCTCAGTAAACCCACCCTTGCTGGCTGCTGAGCCCACACACCCCTGGCTTCTCTCTCTCCCACAGCTGAACCTCTCCACATTTACCTGGGTGAGCTGCTTGCACTGCTCCTTCGCAACGGCTGCCTCCTCCTTCATGGCAGCGAGCATTTTCTCTTTGTCTTGGAGCTGCTGTACAGCTGCAGCTGTCTCAGCCTTGCTAGCCTGCAGGAAAAAAACACATAAAAATGATCGTACATGCCAGAAGTCTTTGCACTGCACGCCGGCAGGCAGCAAACTTGAAGAAGAAACAGCCCCTCCAGCCCCTGAAATGTCCTCCTGCGTGGTGTACACGGCATCACTGGTGCCCAACTCTGCTGCTAATGGATCCTGCAGAGCTGATTTCATTAGACCGGGAAATGCATTTTCAAGCACTGAAACCAATTAAGAGAATAAATGGGCTCTTAAGGTGCTTCTGCGTTAGAAGAGCCACTGGGGTGGCACTGGGGGAAACAAAGAGGAGCCTTTAAGAGATAAAGGAAAAAGACCCAGAGATGCTGAATCATTCAGTAATTGAGGTTGGAAGAAACTTCCAAGATCACTCGGTCCAACCCACGCTCAAAGCAGGTATAATCCAGCCAACCTAATCTCTTGAAATATCTCCCTACAAAGGAAAAAGGGAATGCTGGTCTGGTCTCTCCTCCCACCTCACAG
>JAAGNO010004431.1:14306-33914 GCA_033439905.1 Ceryle rudis | reverse complement strand
GCCAACCTAATCTCTTGAAATATCTCCCTACAAAGGAAAAAGGGAATGCTGGTCTGGTCTCTCCTCCCACCTCACAGGAGGGCCTTCAATTGACATAATTACATTTCTGCTGGCACACTGACACAAAAGGTTTCAGAGATACTACAGGGAGCAATACCTAAGGTCCTCCCATTTATATACTGGTCCTAAAATTGAAATAACCACACTAAGGGGCAACTTTTCTAAGTGTTTATGCTCAGACTTCACTCAGTGAAGTCTGAAAACTGAAGAAGCAAACAAGTATCAGTCTCATAAATGCACCCCAGACTTGTTTGGAAGTTCTCTGGCACGAGGGAAGGCTGGCTGGTGATGTTCAGAAGCAACCCTGGTGATTCTCCTTTAGCGGCGCTGTGTCTGTAGGGAGTACAAAACACTACAAACAAAAGTCTTGCATGAGCTACGGGAAAATACTGACATTTCCACCTACAGAAACCTCTATTTTTTTTTTGTTGTATACAAGCCCAAGAACCCATTTCGATCCTGCAGGCTTAGCTTTAACACCAAATCATCCTTTAAAAGAGAAAAATACGTCAAGGAAGCTGGTGCTGTTCCAAAGAAGAGGCAATACCATTGCGAGTGTACCACTAATGGGTTTTCAGTTAAGTACTGAAACAAGGGCCCAGAAAGAAAATGAAATATCTCCGTGGTTTTCAAGACACAGTTGGACAAATCTCTTAGCAACCTGCTCCCAATTCAACGTTGACCCTGTTACAAGCAGGGAGCTGGACTGCATGACCATGTGAAGTCCCTTCAGACTCAAACTGTGTGACGTGCTCTGATATTGCATTAGCTGAATTGACACATATCCAGTTCTGCATTTCTCTTCTGCTACCACATCTGCAGAAGAATACAGAATTGCAAGACTTCAAGGGTGACAAACAGGATGCTACAAGCATAAAGTGACAATCGTGAGTCATGGGAGGGAGAAGACGACAGTTGTAAGATAGTGGTTCTTCCAAGAACCCCTACACAAACCCCCTGAGGTCTCTTCCAAATCTGAATCACAGAATGTTAGGGGTTGGAAGGCACCTGAAAAGATCATCTAAGTCCAACCCCCCTGCCAGAGCAGGATCACCTAGAGCAGGTGACACAGGAACGCGTCCACGTGGGTTGGTTTTGAATGTGTCCAGAGAATCAATCTACAATCCTATGAAAATTACGGAAAGAAATCACCAGACTAGAACATATAGACTTAAAAGATGGGAGAAGCCTTGCAAAACACAGAATTAGCTGATCAAAGGCACAGTCACAGCAGCTTTTTCTTAATTTCTGCTGTAGTTTATCCCACTTACACATTTGTGGAAGATGAACGCCACCAGCCAGCCTTCCCCCGTGCCAGCACACGCTCGGCAGCTGCGGCAGCCGTCCTACGTTATATACCTTATTCTCCACGGTTATGTCTGCTCTTTCTGAGCGGTCAAAAGCCATCAGCCTGTTTAGTCAGCCCATGGGATGGCAGATGGCAGCACACAGACATCTGACAACTGCTTTCTGCATGCAAAGCAAGCGCACACCAGCTGGAAAAAGTCTTCCAAAGACAGAATGCAGGAATCACAAGAGAATGTTGATATAGCTAATTTGACAGCAACTCTTCCAATTTCTGCTTAGACTTCTCTCCCCCCACCTCCCCACGGTCATTCACCTTTTGCAAGACATCGTGAATTGCGCTGGATTTTTCCTTTAACACCTCCACCACGCAACGGGCCTCATCTTCAGTGAAGATCATGTTCTTCAGGCCCATTACAAAGTCTTTAAATTTTACTTCAGCGTTCTCTGCAACACAGAAGGGAGGAGATATTTACCTTGGACTCCATACAGAATTATTTATTTTGCCTTGCAACAGCATGTGATGGGGTATCGTTCTGCTTTATATTTAATTTCGGTCTGAAATGCCAAGAAGCAAAAGGTCGTGAACATTCAGCAAAAACAACATCTCTCCAATTTAAAATCCGATAACAATCTGGCAGCTGATTGTTTTTTTTGGGGGGGGGGGAATCCCACCGCTTTGTTTGTACAGTTGGTAACATTTATAGCGTCGCTAGCAAGAAGACAAAGCATAACACTGGTTTTAGAGGAAAAAAATAGCATAAATGTGAAAACTTGAAGAGTCCTTTCTAGTACAACAGTACTTCAGAGTCCTCTATTTAAAGGACAGCCCAGCTCCACAAGAAATATGCAAATGACAAGGTAATTAATTTAAAAACCAGAATGTTTTTGATTACAATATACGTAAAGCGGAAAAATATTCCCTCCATCTAAGTCTGGAAGTGAAATGTTGAAGAAGGAGTTCAGCAGTAGGAAGATAAATGAGCAAGATCCCTCTTTATGGCTAAGTGTTTAAAAAGACACAAACAAGGAAAACACAGTTTAATTGAACAATGCTCTAATCTGAACAAAAACCCAGCGTTCGTGTAAAAACCCAGGCTCCTCATACATAGGTCATGAGGTGGCCCCCTAACTTCAGTAAATGGAAGCACAAGAGCAAGGCGTCCAGTATCTGTCAAATATTCCCCAGTGCACAAGTGTGTGAAAGGATCAGAGGAGACAAAAAAAAAAAGCAGCTTAGAAGTGATACTTGGTTCAGAAAGTGTCCCAGGGCTCAAAGAGAATGGTCAAAGTTTGAGCCCACAGGTGCTAAATGTGCCACTGAAACCAAGCCACATATCAAACCCAGACCCCTCCAGAGTTTGAAAAATAAGCAAAAGAACAACAACAAAAAAAACCCAAACAATAGTATAGACACTAAGCCCTTAGAAGAAATTATGGAGTGTAAAAACAAATCCTGAATAACACAGTGCAGGGAGGCAGGGGGGAAGTGCTGAGAAACTCTAGCACACTCTTGCTAGTCCTAAATCCAACTTAGTCTTGGCCACAGACTTCAGATCACATTGTTGCTGCATTGACATCATCAATGATGCTGTTACCAGGAATATGCCAAAATCCTGAGACCACAGTCTGGTTAGCCAGGAATCTGCAGCAGCTTGGCCTGCACCAGCCTGAGCCCTGTGCTCCCTGAAGACAGGAAGACCTTGCCCTTGCATCCAAGAAGCTTACAGCCAGAATAGGGGAAGATTTCTATATTGGGAGGGCAAATCCCAGCTGACACAGGAGAATTAGGAGCTCACATAGGTTACAGCTTGCGAAGGAAATGAGAAGGGACGGGAAGCACGTGAGAGGCTTTGATGCTGCAGGGCAGTAATATGCAGGCATGGAGCTAGAAGCACCAAGAGAGCCTCAGGCAAGTGGAAATATGTTCCAGATATCACAGAGAGTTGTCAGGAAAGTTTTGAGTGAGCATTTTAGAAGTCTAAAAAGAGGGGTTCCAAAGAGTGCAGCGAGTGACCAGGCAATGTTGGAGAGCCAGCCTCCTGCACATACCCGAGCAGGGGATTGCTGCTCTGTCACTTGGCTTCTCTTCTCTGGCTGCCCACAGATTTGAGGGTCTCATCTCATAGCTCAGTAAGTTTGGCACACTTTGAGTGGGTCACTGGCTTATTTAAAGTTTCATGGTGGGATAAAGAATCGTTCCACACCTCTGTGATGGAGTATGAAAGAAGGTCCCCTGTCTCCACCAGTTCCAACTGCATTAAAAGGAAAATTCCAAGTCTTGCTGGAAACAGCCAGACTTGATCTCCACCAGCAGTTTGCTTCAGGTGACTCTGCTGCTCTCAGAGATACAGACTGGCTGGTCAGCTCCGGGCTATCTACTGTAAAACTCGCTCACACTCATCTGTGTGGTCTGCGATCACCCGTTTGCTCGCTGCGAGGACACAAAAGCCTCCAGTTGGTCAGCGTGAAAAGGATTCAGATGGCACAAAGCCCTTTCAACAGTGCCAAAGACAGGGGAGAAATGAGCACAGACAAGAACAGAGTTCTTCAGCCACAAATGTCTTACTCCGACCACTTCTTCCTAGCAAATAAGAAAGGATTCCCCTCCTCACACACACAGCGTGTTTGCCCTGTTCAGGTTTGCAAACAGGCTGTGCCAGAGAGAATTTCTTACCTTTATCCGTTTCATTCTTCAGTTTCTTGCCACTGCTCTTCTGGATCCCCTCATTCACGTTTTGTTTTGCTACTTCAACCATTTCTCGCTTTTCCAAAGTGCCAGCATCAGAATTATCCATCAAAGGAATATAAGTAGTTGGTTGAATAAGAGGTTCATCCACCAAAACTGTAATCAAAAGTCCACAGGCTGGGTTAAAGATTTGTAATAATTAACATTTTAGAAAAGGTATGTAACATATTAGAGAGTTGGATTAAAGCACCTCTAACCTCAATAGTTAGTTATACTCTCTGTTTCTATTATCCTTCACAGCTTAACTCATTAAAGTTCTTCAAGTTAGTTCATTAAATAAAGGTCTCTAATGCATAGTAATTTAATAGCTTCAATTAAATTTCTATTTCCAAACCTGCCTTTTAGCATTTTAACAAGTAGCAGAGAACCACCTTTACTTTCTGACTTTCATTTCACTTTAACCAGAAAGTTCCACTTAGCATCCATGAGGCTGGTTTACTTGTGGTTGCGTATGAAATCATTCAGCATCCCCAAAGGATGAGCAAAGTCTTTTGTTTCTATTCTGTTAAAAGCTGGTATCTTACTGCCAGCATTTTCACCCACATTACATCACTTCTGAACTAAATCATTTAAGCAGAGCATGTGGTAGGGACAGCAACCCAGCCTCTTTCACATGCAGACTCAACTGCATTTAATGAAGTTATCTCATCTGTCAGAGCGGGCTTTAGGCACCATTAATATTCACAGAGGTACCCAGAGGTACTGACCAACCTCGGGTCTCCATTCACACAGCACTGGGTAAATATGGTGAGGATCAGCCTCTGTCCAACGAGCTTTTCAGCCAGTGCTGCTGAGACCAGCAGAGGAAGGAAGAGGAAGAGCGACAGACCAGGGCCAACAGATCTGGCCAGCAACAAAGCTGGATTTGCTGTTTGCCCAGCTCCTGAGCTGCTGGTCCATGCTGCCTGAAGTATGCAAGATGTCATGCACAGAGCTGTGCCACAGCAGGGAAACTCACTGGCCCAGCCAGCTCAGCCTGAAGTGGACAACAGATGCCACGCAGCAGACTGGAGAGAGGAGGAATTGGGTGGAATGCAAGGTTTCAGGCATCAGTGCAAAATGAATACGCATTCCTGGCTGCCAGAGAGACAGTTATAAAACACTTTTGTATTCTGGCTGCTGTTAAGGAGCAGAATAGGCCAGATGGACCTTTTATGTCACCTGCTAGAGTCTTTCCACTTAAGCAGCTAGCAAACAGCAGCAGGTAGACTGCAAGCTCAAGAGAGCTCTCCTTTAGCAGAAATATCCACCACCTAATCCAGTTACCATCCGCACCTTTTCACTTCCTCTCCTTATTATCTTCCCCTCGTCATTTTAGTCCTCTCCTTTTGAAATCTATTTGATATCAGTGGGACACTCTGCAGTGTCAGTAACATCCAAAATCCCCATAGTGCCATCTGCGCCAATTCAGATGCCCACTGCAGCTAATTTTTGCTCTGTCATTTTGGAGAGGTGGCTTTAAAAGAAGACAGCTTGCACTCGAATAATGCATGAGCTACTCTACTCCCGTGTAGCACTGACAGCTTAGCTGTAATGCTGGCTGAGCTGCTACTGACACTTAAGGACAAGCCTGTTGTCTGTAAAACGGCCCCTCGATAAAGGGTGATGGATGCATCAGGAAAAGCATGAGAACATCCACAGAAGGCAATCACATCCTAGGCTCCTCATCAGTAGGATTCCTCTGGGAGTAACATGAAAGTTTTTCAGTTGTTACAACATAGAGAAACCCTACACTCCATGGGAGTCCACCCTGGTCTGACCAGGGCCCACGACTGATCTAGACCCTGACGACCTGACCAAAGTATAAAGGAAACAGTGACCAACATTGTCTACTGCGGGAGCGGTTCACCAGCCGCCAACTTCTTCATGGCTGTCCCCGTAAAGAAGAGTTTTGAGAAGCTAACAAGGTGACCTCACAGATCTTCATGGTCACGCTCTTCCCAAGAGGCAGAGGCACAACAGCATTCATTGTAAAAATAAAAACAAATAGAGAGGCACCCTGAGCCAAGAGGAGACAAGAAACAGCATCTTGGCAGAGGATGAGGGATGACGAACAGTAAAGGCCTTGACAGCAAAGACGTGCAGTTTATGTTGGAGCAACAGCTAGCTAACAAAAGGACAATAAGAGAGGAACGTGGTCAAAGCAACCAGCTAAAAAACTTCTGTCTTGTTTGGGGCAGATGAGTGCAGCAGCTCCAGACATGCCTTGCTCAGAGCAACTTAGAGCCCACTCAGCTTATACTCTTAAGTCAACCTATTACTCTTCAATTCAAGCATGGATGTTTGGATTCAAAAGAGCTCAGAAAGGTTCACAGCATCATCCCACATTCAGTGGTACCAGATGTTGGTAAAATAAAACAGTATCTCAGGCTGAACAAGCTTTCCTACCTGGAATTCCTGCATTTTTCAAATTAAAAGAGTTGTTATTCTAAGAGTTTCTTTTCCAAACGAAAAGAAACTTTTCCTTATTCCTTCTTTTCCTTTTTCTTTCTTTTCCTCTTTCCACAGGAAAAGAAACTGGAGTATGAATGCCAGAAAGGTTTAACAGTCAAGTTTATCTGAACTAAGTCAGTCTGTATTCTCACCATTATCAACTTTCTGCTTCTTTGCAGAGACTTTTTTCTTTCCCGATACATTTTCTTGCTTTATCTCCTGGTGGAGCAGCACCGGGTCTTGCTTTTTGGCAGGAGATACAACAGAATCAGTCTTAGTATCTTGATCATCTGTAACAGACAATTAAGACAGTATACTCTTCTGTGTATTATCATCACTTTTAAAGCAGTCAAACTCTAATAACCCAAGCCCACTCCCAGAAAAGAGAAACCCAAGTAATTTAAATCAGAACGCCAAGTTATCCACAGGTAGGTGTGCACACGCACTCACAAACACAGACACTCCCCGTAGGGGCTGAGACCCCAAAGCAGGAGAAAGGTTTAGCAGAATCAAGAGCTACAAGCACCTAGAGCTTTGACAGACAGGAATCTTATCTGCGAGCAGGAGATAGGGCAACACAAAGAAGAGTTTAACAGATCCAACCCAGGTTTTACTGCCCACGTTACCTGTATTAGTTGCTTATTTGCAGGAAGTGTTTTACTCCCCTCCCCACCATGAACCATCTGGGATATTTTAGACACACACCCCCCCAGTAGCTACTGGGACTGTGAGAAGCAGAAAACAAGTGTTTCACATCAGGGAACTGTCCTTTTTAACAGTTGTTTCTATGGAGAAATTTTTTTTTTTACCACCTTTCTGGACAGCCTGTGCTATGCAATAATCTTGTCAGAGCTGACACACAGATACAGGGTTACAGTGTTAGCTCCTGTAATCAAGGGTAAGTCAGTTGTGGCTGCCCTAAGAACAGCCCTTACAGACTACAATTTAACCATGCCACAGAGGTTTGTTTGTTTTTCCAGAGAACACCCACAAACAAGATTTGATACTTTTCTGGTGGTGGTGGTGGTAGTGGGTGGGTCTTTTTTTCCTCCCTTTTTTTTCAGAAAAAGAAAAAATTCCACCACATCAAGCAGCAATGTCATTCTTTTTCCTCACGCCCTGGTGCAAACCTGGAATGCCAGCGTCTCGAAAGGGCGATGTGAAAAATACTTTGGGTTTTCCCTTATTTCTGCAACTGGGTATTTTTATTAGTTTTTAACTTCTATTCATAGTCAGAGAACAACACTGACTTCTCCTGAGGATAGGGTCAGGACAGTCCCAGGCAATTCTGACTACAGTTTGCAGTCTGGTCTAAGTTAGATGTTTCAGTTACAATGGCTAGACCAGTTTTAGCCTCAGTTCCATTCAATTATAGAGGTCTAGCAGGTAGGAAGCAGCTGTAAGTGCTTCTTTCCATGAATCAGCCACCAAACACCTCTTTGTACGTTAAGCCTGCACTTAAACACCAATTTCTTTTGCAGTCTCCTCTGGAGTTGCTCTAGGTGCCCTTCCTTATCAAAGCAACTACTCTTAGGTCTCCACTTTTTCATAGCCTGACATCAGAAGGCACACAGCAAACATCTAATGACTTTTGAGGTAATCAGAATTTTGACAGCTTGAGAGCAAAGTAGCCAAGCCATAGAGCAAAGCAGAGATACAAGCTACTGTTTCATTCAACAGTCTTTAGTTGAAGAAAGCAAGGACAGGGAGGAAGAAAAACAGAGCATTGCTGCCAGATGAAAAACAGGGAAAAAAGCAATAGCTCGTAAAGAGGAAAAGGTTAGGAGTCAGCTTTGCCCTGTAGAGACCAGGCAGAACAGTTGTGAGAGAGACACTCTGTGGCCTTGCAAAAAGCAGAACACGGTTTTGGCGTTCTGTGCAAGAAGCATATGCAACATCAGATACCCATTCCATTTTTCTGCTTCTTCTGCCCAGGCTTCTTCTTAGATGCTGCTGATTCAGATGGTGGAGTGGGCTGTTTTGTAACAGGGACTGGTTCTACTTTCTTGCCTGAAGACTTGGATCCTTCCGACTCCTTAGTTACATGGTCATCTTGAACGGCCTTATGCTTCTTCTCCTTCTTCTTCCGTTCTCTAACGCCGGTAGATGCTTCAGTCACGCTCAAGGGAACAGGAGCGACATGCTCTTCATCCGTACTCAGGGCATCAGAGAGCTTAAAGTCCCGAGGTGTACTTTCAGAGTCAGACTCATGGATGTTCCCATTCTGAGCTTCTTTCTTCTTGTTCTTCTTCTTCTCCGTTTTCTTTTTATCAGCCTTACTAGGTGGAAACTTTAGGTCCCGTTTCTGTTTTGCAAGGACTTCATCATATAAAGTTTCTTTCATGAAAAGCCAGAAGAAGAGGAAGATGACTGTAATAACCACAGAAGGAATGAGGATGATAAAGTAGGTAGACTCGTAAAACTCCATTGTGCTTTTTCTTAGCTATATTATAATAAAAAAAACCTATAGGGGAGGCAGAAAAAAAAAAGAAAGAAAAAAAATTAGGTTTTGAACACAGTTTCCTTGATATTATTTCCCCCATCAATTACAATAATAAAAGAGGCTTTACAATTGTTTTAGAGAAGCCTTAAAATAGCTTTTAATAAAATTACTGAACTTTATCAATCAGAGAACAACTTCTGGAATCATTTACCATGGGCTTCAAAGTTGTTAGCCTGGATTGGAAGGAACTACAGTTTGCAGGACTGCTGGTCTTGGGAGAGAGCAGTTCTCTTATTTTCCTTCATCTTCCTCCCTCTCTTTTCCCAAGTGAATGCCATAAAATTAAAGCTTTTGATTTCAAAAATACCTGAGACAGCACTTTCCAAGGCTGTGAATCAAGGACCATGCAAAACAACACTGGCTTGGTTTGTTCTTGGGGTTTTTTTTTTTTGCTATAAATCAAACATAATGAATTAAGATTTTTATCTTGGCAAGTGGGAGTTAAATTTCAACTTCCTTTTGTTTCCAGATTTATGACAGCTTCAGAAGTGGAATGAGGAGAAGAAGGGAGAAAGCCCTAAATTTTAGTCAGCCATAAAGAATCAGGTATTTTCAAAACTGCTTTTTGAAGTCTAAAACCCAGCACTAAACTGACGAAAATTCCACACGTTTATAGGAAAACAGGAAGATCTGTTACTTATTTTGCACAGTACAACTTCCAGGGCACTAACAGACCAGATGACTCCAGGTTAATTTGCTGAAAGCATTACTTATGTCACAAGCTTTATTTTTTTTTAAAAAGCAGGAGCCACACAGTTGCTCGTTTCTTTGTTCATTTGTTTTAAAAAGAAGCTAAAAAAAAACAAAATACAAAACAAAAAACCTAACTTTGGGGCTAAGGCAATCCCAGTTTTCCCATTTCACAACTGATCGCTATGAACAGACACTGATTTTTTTTTTTTTCAGGAAGAATCCAAACCCTCTCCAGGGTTTCTCTTGTTCCAAGGGGAAAAGCAAACAAAAAAACCAAACACACAACCAAAAAAACCCCATGAAATCACCAGCCATTGGGAAAATGAGAAACAAGCCACCCAATCAAAACTCTAATTAAGCAAGCGCAATTCCCAATTCACCAACTCAGTTTAAAAACCACCATGGAAAGCACTTGCTTCAACTACATTTTCCTCCACAGAAGAAAAGATAACTCTTAGCTGTCCCTTGGGAGACCCATTCTCCTGGCAATGAAAGGTGAGGGATCTAACACCGGTTGTGTCTCCCATAATCTGTCACCTTCTCTGCAGCCAACTCCCAACTGCAGCATCCCCCAACACAGCCAACATGTGCAGGGCTCCACAAGAACACTTGAAAAAGCTTCTAGTGTTAGTGACTCCAGGCACAGTTATCTATCAGTCCACCCTTCTGCCCTTCTTCAATCAACTAGAGGATGAGAGCTTCACACAGGCTTAAATATAATCCCAGAATAGTAGAGGTTGGAATGGACCTCGAGGATCACCTGGTTCAGCCTTTCTTGGGAAAGGTGCAGTCTAGAGAAGACGGCCCAGCACCCTCTCTAGCTGAATCTTACCAGCACCCAATATTGCTGACTCCGCAGCTCCTGGGGAGATTATTCCAGTTCTCATATCTCACTGGAATTTCCCCAGAAGTAATTTGTCCCCATTACCCCTTGTCTTTTCCATGGGACTCCTTGTAAAAAAAGGAGTCTACGTCTTCCCTGTAGCCATTCTTTAAATACTGGAACATGGTGATGTCTCCCCTAGGCCTTTTCTCAAGGCTGAGATGTGAGATGACTCCCAAAACAGCAAGGAGAACCGCCCCACACCTTACAGCAAAACTGCTCGGACTATTCCCACTGCTGCTGAGAAAAAGAAAATACATGTGTCTAACGAGAGCACGAGGAATAAAGTTCACATAGAAGTTGCACGGCACAGGGAGAGGACAGGCTCTCCTTGCTTCTGGGCAGGCAGAAGATTACTCTTTAAATACCTGATAATATTACACTTCGGGTTGCTCTACCTCAACAGCTGGCTGTGCTAGAAGCTGCTATCATAAGCTGCCTTGCCATCCCACCACACTGCTGAGAGCTTGGTTTGCAGCCTGGCTCTGGCTCAAGAGGGAAGAGTTGGATCTAATAGTTTCTGGACAGAGAGGAGTTACTGTGATATTTGTACAGTGCATTGAGCAGCACAGAAACCAAGGAGTTGGTACTCTAATTTGCCTATTAAGTTATCCAAATAAAAGACTAACATTTCAATATGCTTATTATTCATCAGTTGTTTTAACGTTAAGTCTCCTCCCAGTCTGTAGTTCTTTCCTGCGTGCGCAGAGCTCACCAAAGAGGCTTTGGTCTAAAATTACACCCAGCACAAAAAGTTTCAGCAGGGCTGAGAGCGACGGGAGGAAAAGCTTGTGTGTTGGGGAGAAAAAGCACAGACGCTCGAAACTAAGCTGGAGCTTTCAAAATGATTAGTTACAGCTACTTGATAAACCCAGCTTCCTGCGCTAAGTGATCTAATATTAGTCAGCTCTTGAAGGAAGCAGATCTTGAAAATTCGTCTCAGCCAAAGTCAATATTGAATGCTTACAGGAAAAACTAATCCCCAAAGTAAATATGTAATTAAGCAGATTTTTCATGAGTGTAATTAAGTTGATCATTACAATATGTTACTGCAACAATTACAATACCTAAAAGGACAAAGAGCCCAGCCCACCCCTGCCTCACTGATATACAAGCACGCAGCCAACCCAAAGTCCACCCAACTGCTTCGGCCGAGCCGGGACGATCACACCCTGAAGCTGTCCCTACACATTTCCCGGCACCCAACACCAGACGCTCAGGTCAAATCACACGCTCAGCAAAACGCACGTTACAAAGGCTCGAAACATGAGGCGTCAGGGAGCAAGATGGTCATCAAGGCAGGACCGTGTATATGGAGAAAATAATTGTTGCTTTGAGACTAGAGAGGTTGGACACTTAAAAGCTTCAGCTGCTTCAAGAGGAGCCATAAATACATAATTATAACAACTAGTCTGAGTAGGGAATATAGAATTGTCATGGTTGGCAGAGACCTTCAAAAAATCATAAAGTCCAACCATTAAACCAGCACTGACAGGTCACCACTAAACCATGGCCCTCAGCAACCCTGGACTGGACTAGACAAGGTCTGATCTCAGAGCCAGATGGGAAATGCAAACTCTGCCGGGCCTCCGTCCACCGCCCTGCTCTCCCCTCCCTGCACTTGTGCAACAGGATCATTTCCACCTAGTGCCAGATCCAGAGCACAGCATTACAAGCATGAGCTTCAGAGCCTCACACTCAATCCCTGGTCCTGTCCTCCACTCAATCATCAGGGCAAAGCAGAGCGTGATGAACAAGTGAACCCTTCCACCCCAAACGCTGTGATCAGAGGCACACAGATTTGATCTCCAAAGCTCACATCACAATTCCAGCCTTTCACATGGAGAAACACACGGGAACAGCAAACAAGAGCTCTGCTGTGATGGCAATACAATAATTTCCCATCTCAGCCCAACGTGTGCAAGGGCATTTAAAAATCACTTCTAGAAGAGTACTACTGCTGGCACACAGAATGACAAGACGACATCCGTTGCCATCTACCCCTTGTCAGGAAGTCTTCACAAAGTGCAATCCTTGCCATAAGGTAAACAGGCAGTTTTGGCTGCCACACAGTTTCCAGTTGTCCTCCTGACCACCTACAACTAATAATAAAAAAGCTACTCCATTCCCATTTATACCTCTGTACTACACTGACAAGCCATCTGTAAAAAAACAGAAGCAATCACAGAACAGCAGAGGTTGGAAGGGCCCTCTGGAGATGATCTGGTGCTACCCCCCTGTTCCATCCAGCAGGGTCACCCAAAGCAGGGGGCCCAGCAGCGCAGTGTCCAGGCGGGGTTGGAATCTATCCGGAGAAGAAGGCTCCACAACCTCTCTGGGCAGCCTGGCACAGGCTCCCACACCCTCACACCAAAGAAGTTTCTCCTTCTCCTGTTCAGATGGAACCTCCTGGCTTCCAGTTTGTGCCCATCAGCCCTTGTGCTGTCACTGGGCACCACTGAAAAGAGTCTGGCCCCATCGTCTTTGACCTTTAGATATCCCCTTTAGATGGTGATAAGCACTGAAAAGATCCCCTCAGTCTTCTCCAGGCTAAACAGCCTTAGGTCTCAGCCTTTCCTCATCACAGAAGTGCTCCAATGTGTAGGGAAAAAAATCCCACGTCATACAAAAAAAAAAAAAAAAACCCAACAGAAACAAAAATAGAGGACACAAAAAAACCCCATAAACAAGCAGGACAAGAAAGCTCCTCCTATTAAACCAGGAAAAAAATGAATGCTACATTAACTCTAAAACACCTTCACATACCAGCTTAACTGCTGCCCAGGATCTAGTTTTACCATTCCTCCCATTCCTGTTAGCTGTGGAAGCGTAAGACACTTACAAAAATATTCCTCCTTCCCCTCCAAGTGCTGGCAAGGGGACTTAACACAGCGCTTCCTCAGACAACTTTCTAGGGCAGTTGCAGCAGCTCTCTACCCCCTCAAAGCTGCAATCTGCAGGCAGGGCACACCCAGCAGCAATCACACGTATGCATCCCCTCACCACTGCCAACAAGAGCCACAGCAACTTTAGCTACCTTGAAATTTCAAGGTATTTTGGTTAATCACTCACCTTTCATCCGTATTTGATATTTAACCTGCACACCTCTTCGAGGCCAGGGCCCGTGCCAGGCTCCCCACTCGCAGACACGTTCCCGGTCTCATCGGTAAAGTCAAGAACTCACAACATCCCTTTAGTCATTCTGAAAAAAGGGAACAAACCGCATCTGTCCCGGCCCACGCGCAGACTCCGTTACTGTTCCCATCCCGCGTTTAACAAAAGAATTGCACTTTTGTTCCCTTAAACAGAGCCCGTGCCACAGAAAAGAACTGTTTCTGAACTCCAGCGCGGTGTTATTGCTCGCACCCGACTTCCTCCGCTAGTTAACACTGCCCTGGATTTTCTAACGCACCCTTTTGCTTTTCGCATTTAAAACTCAAGTTTCGCCCTGCACAGATACCACATCTCGTGGGGTATTCATTCAGTTTAGGTCCAAGGGATTAGCTTAGTTGAGAAGACAGAAATAAATTATAGCTCCATCTGGCTAATGAGTCACTCGTAACTTAGCCCCAGCACGTTAGAAGCACGGCTTCTGTAAATGCTTGGGTCCCAAAATGCACATAATCTCCAGGGATTTGTGCCTCTGAAAAACTAACATTAAAGGGGGAAAAAAAAAATAGGTACCAATGTTTTGGGTTTTTTGGTTTTTTTGGTTTTTTGTTTTTTTAATATTAAGCAGTTTAAAAGATACCACATATCACTTAACTCAGGCAACAGCTTCTTTAACTGGGGTATTTTCTCTGGGATTTTCTCAAGCTGCCAAGCCAACTGAAAGAAAACCCTCACACATTCAATAGTCACAAGGAATGCAGTGAGAAGTCTCAGAGCAGAATCTGTATTCAATAAATTCCTCAAACAGACAACAGTATTTTTTCCTTAATCTGCACACAGTTACCAACACGCTCCCCATCAGCCAGCCACAGAGAGGATCCTCTTGAAGACAGCTTCGCTCCCAAGCTCAGCTTCCCTCAGAGGTCTTCAGGATAGAATTCTCAGCAGCTTGGGCTGGACAAGGCAACTAAACCCAGATCTGCCACAGATCTAACGTAAAAAACAAGGTGTTGGGCCACTTCACTCTCATTCCTCATCTATGCAGTGGGAACAACCAGACAGATCTCCGTTCACGAGCATTAACTGAAGCGCTGCTGGGCTCAAGCTTTACAGAGGAGGGCTGCCAGAAAAACCTAAAGGTAGTTCACTTAACATCAGGATTGCTACAGTGGAAGAAAAAGACAGCAGAGTTAGAACTTCAGTTCTCTTGATTTCGGTTTTCTAAGCAGCCCTGTATGTCACTGAAAAGACAAGATGTGTTCTTCACACCCCAAGACAAGACATGAAAGGCAGCAGAGCTTCTGAGCTGTGACGCTAAGAGGCAGTGAGTGAAAGCCGAGCTGTCAGGGCAGGCAGGGATTTCAGTCCGTCAAACTTGCCCCGAGTTGGTTAACACCTGGCTAACTTTGGCAGGTGAGCAACGAAAGAAGCCCTTTCAACAACTCAATGACCTCCTCAGCCTTCCTGTTCCAAACAAAGGTACAGCAGAGATATGCACGAAGCACCCACCACCTGGAAAAACTGAAGGTCTAAACAGCTCTGCCAGTTTTGACCTGGATGCCAGAATTTAACCTGCTTTTTTTTGGTATTCTTTTTAAACCCTAATTTTATATCTATATTTTCATTCTCTGCTTACAATAGCACTCTCAAAACTAAGACTGAGGGGGTAACATAATAAACAGCTGTTCAAGCTCCGAGTTTCTTTCATTAAATCCTTGCCTTGACAGAATGATTTGTGCAGCAGCAGAAGCAAGCCGTAGACACTCAAAATTACAGACTGAGCCATTCACATATTGAAGTTACTCTTCTAGGGGATGGAAACCTGTTGAAGTGAAGCTCAACGGTGCTTGACACCCCCCACAAACTGCTAACAGCAAGAGGAGAATGAGATTTGTCAATAAATCTCGCTCTTCTTCACTTGATTGTGCTCTGCAAATGGCTTAATTGTATCAGCGTAATCTCGGTGCTTCAAATGCCCTCTAGGTAAATATTTTCCATTCCAAACATGCCGCTGTTTGTACCATCTGTTGGGCTCTGTCTGCTCTCAGTTGCTTGGTATTAGTTAACACAGACACGCTATTTATTGAATTCCAGAAAATAGTAGCTTGGCTTCAATAAAAAAAAAAAAAAAAAACAGCAACGCTTTAAGATTTTTTTAATACAGCTTTAGAGCCAACACCAGACAAAAATGCAGTAGTGGTGGTGAGAGGAAGCCAGGAGCTCGATATGGCCACAAGACATTGCCACTGCTATCTGGCAGCTGACCTTGCTCTTGTCCAAGCACCAGCAAGCACTCGGGTACCTCCCACAAGGGTTTGCCAGGAGTAGACGGGTGGTTTCCGCCACAGCCCAGCCATCCAGACAAGTTCATACAAGATAAGGCAGGGCAGGGATTCACCCTGCCGCAGTTGACGCCCTGAAACCACCTGAGCTGTGGGATAAAGCCAAAAGCTGGAATTACCATCGGTGAAAATGCAATGAGCAACCTCACGTTTATCCAGGGATAAAAGCATGCACCCCTGTTCTTGACATGGAGCGAGGGATGGGCTGGAAAACCATGTTCTGTCCTCCTGCTCAGCAGCTTACCCAAATATCCCAACACTGCACAGACCTCACCACACCAGCAACCCACAGAGATCACCAAAGCATGAGCACAAAGACACTGATATCAGCACTGGTGTGACCAGCAGGACTAGAGCAGGGATCATCCCCCTGGACTCAGCACTGGGGAGGCCGCCCCTCAAATCCCAGGTTCAGTTTTGGGCCCCTTGCTACAAGAAGGACATTGAGGGGCTGGAGTGTGGCCAGAGAAGGGCAACGGAGCTGGGGAAGGGTCTGGAGCACAAGTCTGGTGAGGAGCAGATGACGGACCTGGGCTTGTTGAGCCTGGAGAAAGGAGGCTCAGGGGAGACCTTCTGGCTCTCGACAGCTCCCTGACAGGAGGTTGGAGCCAGGGGAGGTCAGGCTCTTCTCCCAAGGAAGAAGTGACAGGACAAGAAAAAACAGCCTGAAGTTGCTCCAGGTGAGGTTTAGGTTGGACCAAAAAAAAAAAAAAAATTTCTTCCCCAGAAGGGCTGTCAAGGCCTGGCCCAGGCTGCCCAGGGCAGTAGTGGAGTCCCCACAACCCCTGGAGGAGTTTCAAAGCTGGGTAGATGTGGTGCTGAGGGACGTGGTTTGTGGTGCCCTGGCAGTGCTGGGTAAATAAGTTTAAATCTATAATCTTCATGGTCCTTTCCAACCTAAATGACTCTATGATTCTATATTGTTCAGGGCTGAAAATTCTTAAGAAACCAAAATATTTCTTGCAGTATTTGTGAGGCAATTTTATTTGAGATAAAAGCTGGCACTCACAGGACCAGAGGAAAGTGTCTTTGACACCACCAGACTCCAGAAGCTGCAAGTTTTCCATTAAAATCACTGACTTCTAACACATCTATTATCTCCAAAGTCTGAAGATAAGTTATCTCTACGCTGTCTTCTTCCAAAGCACCCATAAAGAATCCAAAGTTTCTTTCTTCCAGCAGAAGAGGGCCGGAGGAGTACTGAAGCCTGAGACAGCTCTCAGCATTACTCAGCATGCCTGCATCTCCCCATCACCATTTCCAGAGAGTCCCTGAGGCTTCCCAGCTCCTTCCCTTCATGTGCTCATGTGCAGACATGCTCTGCCCACACCACCGTGAACTATTCGAGAAGCATTTAAACACCCGAGCAGCAAGCTCATGGTCGCCCGGGTTTTTCCACTTTACCTGCTCCCCTTGCAAGGAGAGACCAGATCTGACATGTGCTCTTCAGTCACCTGCATGAGGAACTGGGAAATGACCCTTCTCAAAATCAGAAGGAAAAAAGCTCACGGTGTTTTCTCACAAAGGACCAAAGAGCAGCAAAATCTAAAGACGATGTTGAACAGAGACACTGATTTTTCTCAGCTTGTGGTTTTGCTCTCATCCCAAACGGGCAGCGATAGCAGCCAAGGTCACTCACTCCAAATAGCCAGAAGAACCCCCGTTACATCTGGTGCTTTCCATCACGTGCGTCACATCAGAAGGCACAGTTCAACAGCAAAAAAAGGCTGCTCAAGTAGCCATACAAATGCACCAGCATGAACATTTCTCTGATGTTAAGGTAAGGAAAATTTACAGTACAGCCACTCTGAGAGGCACCGCCTCGGCAAGGTGGGCAGCGGACAAGTCCCACTGCTTCTCCAAAGCTTCCAGATAGAGCCAACCAACCCAGCCAGCAAGGCAGCTGTACCAGTTAGCCATGTTTTCAAAAAGAATTCAGTTTACATCTCTAATAGTCTCAACATACCAAATGGATTCAAAACAACCTTGGCTGTTCTCACGGCGGCGGTGCCCAGCTGCATTGCCGCGCGTGGCTTTCGCAGGTTAGCTGGAGGTAGAACAATACACTGCAATAAACCCAGTGTTGATTAACTCATTAGTTCTGGCTTCGCAGGCAACGCTAGAACCTGAGGCATTGCCAGGGCCGTAGTAACGCAAGATTACATACTAAAAATAAGAGACAAAGCTAGCAGATTAACGGCCAAAGATGAGTTTAGATTACCAGTCGGAGCAGTGGTTCCACACGTCACTTAGTTTTCAAGTGTCGTGGGGTCTCCTGAAACACAAACCCATCCAGCAGAAGAATCCTGGAATGAATTTTACTCCCAACTCGTGGGTCAGGCAGGCAGAAGCATTAAACACAACCACACCTGAAATCTTGTTTGTGCTCAGCACCTGGATAGGAGGGAGGAATCGGGCCATGCCTGTTTTGTTATTCGATTAGCTGTCTGGAAAGTTAGCAGAAGTTTATACAAGCCAAGCTGATGTGACAGTCCATAGCAGCTCGGGTTTACCGCACACAAAAGCCATTTACACAAGTTTAAAGCCACTCTGCACCTCAACAAAGACCTTTTAACATCTATTGTGGGCTACTGGATAAATATATACTCACAGCGTAATCTTCACCTCGGATCCATAGAAAGCCTCAAAGCACAGCTACCATCCTTAAGGCCAAACTACAGCTCTGATGCCAAGCACTGCACAGCCCAGATGGGTTTCTCAGAATCATCATAGAACCATAGACTGGTTTGGGTTGGAAGGACTATTAAAAGTCAACCAGTCCAACCCCCCTGCACTGAGCAGGGCCATCTGCAACTAGAGCAGATTGCTCAGAGCCCCGGCCAACCTCCCCTGCAGTGGTGCCAGGGATGGGGCAGCCACCACCTCTCTGGGCAACCTGGGACAGGCTCTCACCACCCTCAGCACCAACAATTTCTCCTCCTCTCCAGTCTGAATCTCCCTCTTTTAGTTTCAAACCATTCCCCCTTGTCCTGTCCCAACAGGCCCTTGCTCAGGATTTTACCAGGGCTCTTTCAGCTCATGCTGCACCCTTTCCTGGGACATGGGTGTTTTGCATTACTGACTCAACTGTTTGCATGTCCTTCAGCTGGCACCACAAAGCTGCCCATCACTATCTTATCTCCAGCTCCATCTGCTGACATAACCACCTGCAGCTTCATTCCCAAAGTTGGCTTTGCCAAAACAAAGCCAGGTGAAGGGTCTCAGCTATGAGGGTATCAAACTATCTTACTCCGACACAGCTTAATCCTACACAGGAGTAAGATGCTCTAGTGTAAGTGTATTTCTTCTGAGACTTCAGCACCTACCCTTGTCACGCTTTATTACTTGAACTTGATTAAAACAAGCTCTCCAGCACGCACAGTAGTTACACAGTTGACTCCTCTCTGGTCACAAATGAGACAGAGCCACAAACTCCAAGCAAAAAAAAAAAAAAAAAAAAAAAAAAAAAAAAAAAAAAAAAAAAAAAAGGGAAAAAACACAGTTGGAAAAAATTGGGGCGGCCACCCCC
>JAAGNO010004431.1:0-14206 GCA_033439905.1 Ceryle rudis | reverse complement strand
CACCCCAGCAAACCAAACTATAAATCGATAGACACAACCCCAAGAAAAAAAGGAACAGAACCACAAACAACAAAAAAAAAAAAAAAAAAAAAAAAAAAAAAAAAGTGTGAAGATCATCGTTTGAGAAATTTGGGGCTGCTACAGCCCTTTCATCTCTTTACATCCAATTCAATCTCTGCAAGCACAGGATAGAGGAAAGTAGGTACGAGCTTCTCAGCACTCAAATTCCTCTAATACTTTCACAGCGTTCTGTAAAGAAAAAAAAAAAACAGCTGGAATGAAACCTTCCTCTTTCCCTGTGTATACAGTAAATACACCTATCTAAATATACATTCCTGTATTATGCATTCTTGTTTACATTTTAAAAAATAAATGTAAAAGAAGAGGAGACAAACAAAAGGAGAAAACAGGCCTTTGGTTCAGCTTTTTTTTTTTGCCTTAGCAGATTGCTGTGAAAGTATGAATGGCATCCGAGGGCTGGGAGGCTAATGCTCATTAAAGAAAAAAGGAAACAAAAAAAAAACCCCTCAACCCAGATTTTTATAGACAAGAGCTGCAAATAGTTAAGGAGACCCAAATGTATTATCTACCTATGCATTCCAGAAGAGGTAGTTACCTCCCTGCCAGCCTCACACAGCCCCACCAACACTGTTTCTTCTTAGGCTGCCTGGCAGGAGCAGCACTGCTGCCTCTGCCTCACCTCCCCAGGCAGGCACAAGCTGTCCTCTGCTTTGAATCCAGGGCAAAGCAGATGTCCTCAGCATCAGAATGACAAGAAAACCACGACAGATTGCCAACGAGGACAGCATTTTGTTTAGGGGATGTATTTCTGAAGACTGCACATACCTATGAAGAGGTCCATCATAATTTATTGTTTAATTCTCCAAATTCCTACTCAACTCTGCCCTTTAACCATATCGGGCAGATGACATTTTAGCCTACTAATTTGAATTTCTCCAGACACATAAGAAAGTTTTAAACCTATCACTTGTAACGCGGGTCTCCAGACTGCCCAGAGCTAAAGCTTTTCTCTAAATATCTCACCAAAGCAGCAGCATTAAAAAAGCAAAAAATATATCCAGCCTTGAAAAGTTAGCAAGTCACTGGGAGCAATGTTAAGCAGGTCCACAGAGCTGAATTTATTAACCTTTATACCTCAAGACCCCGATGGTGCCAAGATTGCCAAAACAATCCTACAACTGAGCTGTGTACAGCCTAACAGTGTCGTGCTGGTGCTTACACCAAGTTTCCGTCCACACTGAACATGGGCTCACAGGAACTCGGCGAGGGGGGGGAAGCACGGAGGTGATGGCACGGGAGGAAGACAAGAGACCTCAAAATAAATGAGAAAATTTGGAAGTTTTCCTACAGCAACGTAGCACTAAAGAACATATGAAATTCACACTAGGAGTATTAACCATGTTCATATCAGAATTTCTTTCCCCTACAAAAATAAACCAGGCAAAGATATCCTTAGTATGGACATCATAAAAGTGACTTTATCCAGATGTATTTTTAAATGTGTATTTAACAGATGTGAACAAAAGTCTTCTGCCAGCAAAGACAGGTATTAACTCAGGAGAATCTATTTAGCACCGGACTGTTGAACCAATACAAGATTTTACTGAAGTCCTTTACCCCGTTGCGAAAGGAACAAAGGAAGAGGAAATGACTAACCAAAGCAGCAGCAGCATATTAATATATTTTGGTATGTGGAAAGGGAAAATTGTAGCGGGTATTTTTAACATTCCCAACAGGAGAAGGCACTGCCAGACGCACGCCAGACGCCACAGAGGATCAGCAGCTCCCAGGCTAGGAAAGAAAAGTGAA
Organism: Ceryle rudis; assembly: GCA_033439905.1. NCBI lineage: Eukaryota > Metazoa > Chordata > Aves > Coraciiformes > Cerylidae > Ceryle > Ceryle rudis. The sequence continues at coordinate 12,376 of JAAGNO010004431.1, read as the reverse complement.
GTTGTGTCCCAAAGAGGAGTTCTGCATTTTCCATTTCCCAGCATGAGCTCTCCTGGAAGAGCAGAGCCGTGCAGGGCAAGAGTGGTTTGAGCCGGCTGATGATGTCTTGGCCTAATGACACGCCTGGAAACGACGCATGGCTGGGACAAACAGCAATGCCTCAGTGATAACAGGTGCACTTTAACTTGACCTGGAGGAGAAACCCAGCCTGGAGAGGTGCTCCTGAGGGAAAAGGTGAGAGTTTCTCGGAGTACTGCCAGCAGCGAGCACTCCTTCAAGGCTCATCACCACCCAGCTCTACCGAGCAACAGATGCCCTCACCCACATGCTGGTAAGATAGGGAAAAGTTTCTCCCCGCCCTGGGTGGCATCCAGCAAGTCACGGCTCACCCACACGCCACAGAGTGCAACCCCATTCCCTCAAACTCCTCAAAGCTCTCCATCGTCTGCATATGCAATGGGGCCGGCCTGCCAGCAAAACACTGCAACTTCAAGTCTCCCCTTGCAATTACTTCGCCACCACACCCACGCAAGCCAAGCCACTGATGTCCCAGTACAACTGGATTTAATAGCTGGGTTTTAATCTCACGTCTCCCTGCCAGCTGCCTCCATGGGAAGCTCTTTGGGACAGCCACGGTAACAGATTTGCTCAGAGCAACAGGGCAGAAGCCTAAAGGACCGCTGTGATAAACCCAAAATGAGAGCTTTCAAACCCTGAAAGGGATCAAAACCAATCAATCTAGCAACAGCCTGCTACAGTCATTTGTGCAGCAGGATGGCACAGCACAAAAGCATTGCTCGCTCAGTAAGAGAGGAGCTGGACCGCTGCCTGTCTGTCCGGCTGCAATTATTCCCGCACTTCATAATTAAGGGCTACAATTCACCCTTTTTCTAATGCCAAACCCCAAGAGACTCGTCATAACAAAACCATTTTGAAATACTAAATGGAAAGCTACTGCTGGACCAACTGTAATCGTTCGGATTCCCCCGGCTCCAGCACTGTTGAATGTAAAAGATACAGAGAAACTAATATTTCATGTTCTTGCAGAGGGATTTGTAATCGGCCACCCCGTACGCAGCCAGAAGCCTGAAGCTTAAGCAGGTCTTTACCCTGGTATTGCAAAATGACAAGCCCGGTCATTCCACCAAGAAGATTTTCCCATTATTTCTGTTCACTGTGCTGTTTGCCACAACTATACAAAGAGATTGGACCACTGACAGAAAAAGGAAAAAAAAAAAAAAAAAAAAAAAGTGCTTCGTTAACCTCTCAGTGACTCAATGATCCCATTGTTAAACAGCAATGGACAACAGGAGAAGCAGACGGATGCTCTCATCTATTTGAATTCCTAGAGGAAAATGAGATTGACCTGCATTGGGAACAGGCTGCAAGTTAAAGGAGGGTTGTTAACTCGTAGAGGGAAATCAGAACTCATAAGTGACTGTGAATCATATCAGAGCTGGATGCTTTCATGTGGTTTCTTCTAACTACTTGAAGCTTGAAGATATTATTTACTGCCCACATTATGTCTAAGCAGTTGAATGATTTCAGTTTTCTCTAAAGGGAAAGAAAGTGTGATTACAGTATCAAAATCACTGTAAGTGCAGCACAGACTTAGCTAAATGAGAGCATCAGAAAGCAGGGTTTGAAACAAGATTGTACCCCGTTATCAGGCTACATCTTGATAATTCTTCAGCTAGAAAGGGAGATGAAATCAACAAGCAAGATTTTTTTTTTTCTCCCTCCTTGCCACACACAGTATAGTGGAAAAAGTGGGAAAAGAAGTCTCATCCGTGAAACAATCCAAGTGCCATAATAAATTCTCAAACGTGCCAAGATTTTAAAACACGGGAGTTTGCAGCCAGTTCTCAACCCCGAGATTTTTAAAAGGGCAACTTCACTTCAGGCTAGACAGTAGGAGGAATGCAGACTCAAAATATAGAGGTCAAAGTTCCTGTAAGTTGGCAGAGGCATCACAAAGAGAATTATCACCAATATGCCCAGCACAACTACCAAGGAAGCAGGAGCACTACGAGCCTCCCCGGGCTGGAACTGCCTCCTCCTCAGCCTGCAGAGCTGGGCAAGCGCTGCATCCATGTGCCTATTTTTGCCTTTAATGCTGCATACCCACAGTTGTGGTTCAGAAAGACACAAACCATCGGAAAAACCCAAACAGCCAGGCTTGAGCAGGCATCACTTGCTCCCCGCTTCCCCCTGCGCTGCTCAGAGCTACACCCAAGTGAACAGGGGCCAGACCCGACCGATCAGCTTCCTCCAGCCTGTACCTTGCAGGGTGGGGTTGAAGCCAGAGGACAATACTGGCATTTGTTCAATGGGCAGTGCTGGGCCATGAATGCATTTTGATTGAAAGTCAGAAAAAATGCTCTCAGTCGTCAATCCAAGGAGGTGCTCCAGGCTGTAACGGTCAATCTGCAGCCTCCGGTGCTGTATTTTATTTCACCCGGCCATACGGCAGCAGCAGACTCTTACTCACCACTCCTGCCACTTAAATCATTTGCCAGATTAAAACATTGTTCATGTTGTATTTATAAAACCCTTTGAAGACAGGGAACGTGTAGAGATGCATCAGGACTGAAGTTGGACCACGGAAGCTTCTGCTGCTGATGGGCTTCCTACAATATTGATACTTTGACTTCCTGCTCCAGCACAGATGTTGCACCAGCTGAAGGCGGAGCAGAAGAATCCCATGGCCAAGACTTCCCCAGCAGACAGGGGTTAGTTTGACTGCTCCGTAGCAACATTTATCCTCAAGTATGCTTACAGGCACCTAAAGACAGCACTTCTATCTCCAAGCCAGATCCCTTACGCTGCCAGAACATGGTGCTGTTGATACTCTTAGAAATAAAGTTTCAAAAATGGTTAAGGAACAAAAGAGGCTTTAGAAGTAATCCCTGCAGCACTTCACTGCTACCCCAGTGTATTTCAAAGTATAAACTGCATTATGAGCCAGAACTTTGAACTCAATTTAAAAGCACAACACGAACTTTAAGAAATTAAACTTGCTGCACTACAGCAAGACCTCACTGGCTCTGGCTCCACCAAGGTGCCATCCTTCCAACTTCCACACCAAGGACACGTGCTCCTGAAGAGAAGCACCACACATGTCTCTCCATAAGGTTTCTCTTCACCTTGTTAACCTCTCTGTGCTTCATTTAACAGTCTGCTGAAGGTGCTCACACAAAGAAATAACACACAATGTCATCTCAGCACACAGATCGTTTAGGGTCTGTGCAGGCAGCTTAAGAAGGTCACATACTCGGGAATCAGGGCAATATTTCAGCAGACTCCAAGACAGTATTTGCATCTTGTCTTAAACACAGAGTAGGAGACTAAGCTCCCCTCCAGCATCAGGGAAAAGGGTCTGGCTCCTCCAAGACTTGCTTAACACACTTGAACTACACTCAGGCCATATGGTGAAGGATCTTTCTTTTACCACCTTCTTCATGTGGCTGTTAACTCCCCAGGTGAGCAACCTGACTTTTTTTTTTTTCCAAGCCCAGTAGACTTTACAAGACTCCTTAGCCATACTGGTCCCAGTTCTACAACCCAATTCACTGCATAACCCCAGATACAGCATAATGTTGGGAGTTGGACCACAAGAAGAACCCTTAAAGATGTGTTCAAAATGCACCTAAAGGCACCTCAAATACACATTTCACAAATTTGAGTTCAAGTCAATAACCCAACATCCTAGAGTTCTGCCCCCCAAACGGCCTCATAACACATGCACACGCCCCAACGCACCCAGCCTTCCTGAGCAGCGAGTACTGAGCTGAACTCGAGAACATGCCAGGTTGTTAAAAAGGACTAAAAATGCTCAGCAACAGAAAAGCAGAGTAATTGAGGTCATTTCTCTCATGCTTCTCTGGGTTCTCACTCTCCTGGCTTTGCTGTCCCACAATCCGCTGCTCCTTCGGCAGGCAAGGATTGAAGGAACACTTCACTGCAGCCACACAGATCTGAATTTACTTGCCTCTCACTCTGGTTACAGCTTGAGCTATTACTCCAGGAGCCTGTAACAGGGAGCAGGGATTAAGAAATCTACTTAGAAATAGGTACACCAGACCTGAAGCCAAGAAATTCTTCTTTTGGCACACAAACAGCACGGGAAAAAAAAAAAAAAGGCAGAAACTGGAAGGTGAAGGCCTGAAAAGGCAGGCCCGTAGTGGAAACATCTGACCAAGAACTTTCACAAGCCTTTAAAATGTCTAAAGCCCAACTCCTTCGCTAGCACTTCTCACAAGCCTCAGACTGCAGACCCCATTACCCAAGTCATAACTGTGCCACCACAACCCTGCCTCCCACAGCGCTCCACACCTCGCTGAATCCAAGTGTTGAAGTACACCGGGGTGCAAGAGAAGGGTACCTGTTCCTCCCGCAGCTGGCCTGGTGACCTGCCACCTGTGCACGGAATACCTGGATTCATTGTGCATCTTCAGCTAGGTTCTAACCCATTGAAAGCTACTTTACAGAAACAAACCAACCACACTCAAACATAAATGTGCTTTTGCATACACTAAGCTGTAAAGGGAATTACTACATCGAGCATGCAACCCAATCCTAGGGGTAGCACAGCACAGGCTGTAGATACAGAAGTAACTTAAGGTGAAGGTAACAAGGGAGAACTGTCAATACACCCATTGAGCTGCCATGGGAAAGCCCAAGGAACCCAGTAAAAACCCAACACAATCTCCATAAATCCCCCCTGCAGCTTGGTGGTTTCCAAGCTTTTGAGATGCTACCTCTGCCTCTCTTCTGGACAATGCTTCTAACTGCCCATGCTAGGACAGGCTTGGCAAGGACACCTTCTCAGCAAACGTTAGGGCAAATGCCTCCACTTTGGTCAGAGCGTGAACTTGGAGAAGTGAAGCTTTGATGGACCTCTGCCACCACTGCTGTAAATACAAAACACGGCAGAGTAAAGAGGAAAAAGCAGCACGGTCCTTTCTCAGTCCATCCCAGCTGAAGGCACACGTGCTGCCACAGGTATTTACACAAGCAAGGGTCAGTGGGTGTGACACAGATAGAGCACTCACCCATAAACCCCATTTTCTGCCAGCTTCCCAGCACCACACCCCACTGAGAACTAACTGCAGACGCTGCCTGGTCCAAGAGAAGGACTTGCCGAGTCTCCCCGGGGAACAACAAATTAACAGAGGCAGAAAAGTTCCCACCTAATCCCAGGGGAAAGGGCCCTTCCTGGCACAGCACTGCGAAACCCAGATCACTTCCCAGATTTGAAAATGCCCCGTGAAATATTCGTTGGGTCTGATCTGCTGCAGCCATGGTGCTGTTCTGGGGTACTGAGGATCTTACTATATTGGGGATCTTATTAACATTTACAAATCTCTGCAGGGTGGGGGTCAAGTAGAAGGGGCCAGGCTCTTTTCTGTGGTGCCCTGTGACAGGGCAAGGGCCAATGGTCACAAACTGGAACCCAGGAAGTTCCATCTCAACATGAGGAAAAAATTCATCACTGTGAGAGTGACAGAGCCTGGAACAGGCTGCACAGAGACATCTCCTGCTCTGGAGACTTTCTAAAGACCCCTGGATCTGCTCCTGTGTGGCCTGCCCTGGGTGTTCCTACACTGGCAGGGGGGTTGGACTCAATGGCCTCCAGAGGTCCCTTCCAACCCCCACCATTCTACAGTTCTGTGATTACCTGGAGCTGAAGCAGAGAAGGGCAGAACAGATGCTGCAGCTAGTTTCAGGTACCCGTGTTTAGGTCCGTGCACAGCACAGCATTAAGAAAAGGGCAAAGCCGAAATGAGAGCCAAGCTGTGATGTCCCCATGCAACATAAGCAATGATTTAACAGACAAAGCAGCGCCAATCATCACGGCAGCCTTTCGAGCCACTTTGGGAAGCAGGAAGTAACACCACTTTCTGGGACCAGGCTTGGCCTCCCACCCACACCACAGCAGAGAGCCTGAAAGGAAGACACATGCAGGAAGTCTTAGTGGCTGCAGAAAAGTAGTCTCCCACTTGCCCAACAGCTAACGCTAGCACAGCGTGTCCTGGGGGCCAGGTCACACATGGGACCAAGAGAACAGCACTAGCAGCTGCTCTGCTAGCGACCTCCTGGCACCTTCAACTGCAGGCACTTGGCCTCAGCTTTCCCTCCTGTTGAATGGGAGGGCAAGTGCCCTCCATCCTGCCTGCACACCAGGGCAGGTGGACAACGCCATGCGAGAGTCAGGCTGAGGACAGGAGCCTGTCAGAGAGACATCCATGCGAGCCAAAGGCAAGTCATCGACTTTAAACTCTCCTGCCACCCAGCACTCCCCACCAGAGGCTCAGGAATCATTCACTTTTTCCAATAAATTGGACTGTTTTCTTTGTAGTCACCAAGTATGGGCCTTTCAACTTAAAACCCCACAGCAAATAGGCAGAGAAAAAAAAAAAAAACCAAACCAACACAGTAGTCATAGCCAGTGGTCCGACTAAACCAGTAACAGTAAAATTCTCAGCTGGCTGATACTATAGGCTCTCTGATCAGTCAGTCACAAGCTGGTCCAATCCTGGCACCTTGTGCAATAGCTTAGTCATCATCTTCCTTGACAGCTAAGCACTTGCAAATAGATTACGAGTCCACTCACATTTTCCCATTAACATTTCCCCCACCACCCTACTACAAGCAGGACAGGAGCAGAGCGGTGCCTCACGGAAGAGCGAGCAGCTTGCCCCCTTTGCAAGGGAGGAGATCACGCTTTTATCTCCTCGACTCAACAACTTCCTTCCTGTGCGGTTGCAGGCAGACAAAAGACACCTTTTCACATCACAGACAGGAATGAGATGTACTGAAACTTGTCACATCCCTGAAATAAAATACCCTGCTTATCATTTTCAGTCCATACGGGAGAGTGTAAAGCAGAACTAAGCCAGCATTTCTTCCCTGAGAAACCCTTGTAGGGTGGGATTTGGAAGGAAAAGAATAAGGAGCCCAGAATAACTCAGGTTCAGTTTAATATGGCTCTGGCAGGTGACACAGCTAAACGAAAGATGATAACACTGGACAGAGGTACTTCCCCTCCGCAGGATGAGAGCTGGATTGTTTCTGGAAACATCATGAATCATAGACATAAATATACCAGGCTTTAAAAGCCTTCATCACCCACGTAACTCTGAACTCAAGCTTTACTTTCCCTGGGTCATTCAACACAAGCTCAATGAGCTGGACACCAGAGAGGCATGCTGAGAAGGTCAGTTATTCAATTATACGTACCACCCGAAAATGAGAGCTTATGTTTTGCTGGGCAACATCAACACACCTCTTCTGAGACGGAAGAAGCCCTCCCTGATGGTCAATTAGTCATTCAACTACAACTTGAAGGAAACCAGGAGTTTTGCTCTATTTCCTCAACTTTACAGCATAACAGGGCTTAAAGGTGTTTCCTGCAGCAGAGGAGCTGTTAGTGATGTACTGTTTGCAAGCAGAGCAGCAGTTTTCAGGCTGAGAGCAGATCCAGACAGGGCAGCACAGGCAGCAGGATCAGCCAGAAGGGGAAGGTGACCAATGGAGGGGAAAAAAAAAAAAAAAAAAAAAGAGTAAAAACCTGCAAGCAACACTACTTTCCATACTTCACCATCACTGAAAATCCTGCACACCAGACGGTGACAGCAGCAGGGAGCTGTTAACGCTAGCAGAGGATGAGGCTCTTCGTAATAGGGATTACTGGTGAGAAAATTAGTAGGTTGCCCACATTACTAATTTACAGATGCTTTCTCCGAGTCATAATGCAGCCTCAGAGATCAACCAGCAAAGAGGGTCCATTTGAAAAAGAAAAAAATTATATTCTTCTAAATAAGTCTTCTTGGGAAGAAAAGGAGAAGGAACATCACCTACTTCTCTTCAGAAACAGGAATTTAGAGTTGGGGGGTTTGATAAGCAAGGAAACCACAAAACACTACCAGAACCAAAGAAAACTGCAGGAAACAAGGAGGAGAGCTGCATAAAAACAACTATTTTACTTCTGATTAACCCACAAACCTTACAGTTCCTGTCCCTCATCCTCCCATCCCCCATACATTGCAGAGCAAAATTCAAGGCTTGAAACTGCTGAACTACTGCTTTGCATCATATAGTTGCAAAAAGGAGACAATATTCTTTATTTGTGTTAGGAAGTCAGAGAAGCAGCTTTCCAGAGCTTTCACACGCATACATGCAACAGAATCCACTTCTCTTTTTCCCTATTTTCCACGGTGTCCAAGAGATTGACTTAAAAAAAAAAAAGCCCACACAAAAAACCCACCCCAAAACAAAAACACTCCCCCACAAAAAAAAAAAAACCAACAAAACCACCTTTAGTTACATGGGAAGCATTAAAAAGGATCATGAGATTTGCATTCTTTAGCACCTCAGATTATTGCAGTTTCCACAGCCACGTCTTCCCCTTCCAACTCCCTACCAAGCTCCAATTAAAGAATGCTCCTACGTGAGTGGATTTGGGCATTTCCCCTACCAAGGCACCGGAGCATCCAGGCCAACATGATGGCAAGGCAGCCAAATTTATGCATTCCCAGCAGATCTCTGCTTAATTTTGCTGTATGGGTAGAAACTGCACCCAGCTTGCACTCTGCCCGGTACCTATATTTAGGGAGGGAGCTGACCTGACAGTGCCCCCCATAAGCTCATTTACTAAGATTCACTTATTCTAATATAATCTAATTAGACTGCACCACTCCCGCACACAGGCATGGCGGTGACCGAGAGAGGACGAGTTCAAACACAGGGAACCTGGCCCGGATGCTGCTTTAGTTCTCACATGGAGGGGAGGAACCTTGCAGAGGAACGGCAGGAACTGCAGATGCCTGCGTGCCATCTCCCTGCTCAGAGCAGCACCTGGATCTACTCTGCTTCTCCCTCCCACCACCTAAAGCCCAATTCTTCAATTGGAAAAAGCAGCAGCAGAGTCCAGATCGATGTACGGTGCTTATTGATCCTGCTCTAAACTCCCTGGAAATAAAGTGAGATGGGGACCAAAAGAAAAAAAAAAAAGTAGGAATCCAAGTCTCTCAGGCAGTGCCAACACCAGCAGGCACAGATGTGTTCCCAACTAGAGACCACAGGCATCAGCCTGGAAAACATGCCAACGAGTCCACACTGCAAGAAATTACTCTAAATGCTCCATTCTGGCAAGAAGTAAGAAGTTTTCAAAGCTCAGAAGCACCCCCTCTCTCCTGCAACCAGCTGTAGTTCAGGCATGCGGACAGGAAGAAGCTTTTACATTTCTAAAAAGCCATAAATAAATACCTTTCCTCTTTTTTTAAAACAAACAAAAAAAAAAGGCATCGTGTGTTTTATTTGCTCGGACATCTTGTATAACGATGTGAGGAGAAACAGCTTCCTAAGAGTCATGAGCTGGTAATTCTCCAATCTATCATCTCCATAGTTCATGTACAGTCATTAACAAGAAGTGATTTGTCTGGGACAGCAACTCCCTGTCTCATTAGCCCGAAACAATCACCCGAGGAATGTCAAAAAGTTTGTGCAGCAAGGAGGCCCCCCAAAAAGACTCATTTTGGTTTAAAACAAAACGCTTGCTGAACTTTGACGGGTTAGGGCAAAAAGGGTTTCACTGACAAGGAAATCCTGAAAACATTGATAAGAGAACAACAGGAGACTTAAAGACTTTGACTTGTTCGACTATCAAAACGAGTGGTCAAGAGGGGATCCAACTGTTCCCTCTAATTACGTCAGGGAGGGAAAATAACCATTTAAACCAGACGGCAGAGCTAGAACAAAACCAAACTATACAGACTGGCCATAAACACCACGAGGATGGGAATTCAGTCATTGCTCCGAGACTCAGAGCAGGCTGTCCGACAGCTCTCCCACGGAGATGAGGGTGAAGAATAAACCGATCGAGTTTCACCTTAAAAGCAGTTACGTCACAAAAGACATCCACAGCACGGCCGGGTGCTATAAATGGGGAAACTAAACTTGATCAGCGGCTCTCTTCCACTCTCCAGTTCTTATCAGCCCACTAGCTGCCCTGGCTTTTGGAACAGAGAGAGGGAATGAGGAATTACCCTCCTGTCTTCTGCTTCCTCCCCACCCGCCCCCTCCCCGGGGACAGCACAAGGGGTATTCGCACCATTTACTCAAGCACATAATCGGGGGATGATCAGGGAACTAAACTTGGGAGCTGAAGAGCTCCCAAAGTCAATGGTGAGAGATGGGTGTCTTGGCAGCAGCGGAGGAAGGGATTAGGAGCAACCAAGTTTGATGCTTAAAATAAAACACATGTCCTCATGCTTAAGGGTCTTGGCCAAAAACGTATTTAATCTATACCCATCACCTCTGAAATTTGAAAGGAATTTCAGCTGCTGAGGGAATTTTCTTAACCCTGGGTTTACAGCAATGACAGTCAAGGAATGATTAGGCACTTTTGAGCCATAACCATCTCACCTCCAACAGTAAGAGGGGACGATACAAACAAAAGCTTGCTACACAGCTGACCAAGTAACACTGGAGTTTTATACAGGCTCGAGCAAGTCTCTTCCTTTTCTGGAAGGGGTTTCAAAAACTTAGTTGTTAACAGGGTAAGTTATCTGCAGTAAGGGGTTTATGACAGTGGGGGATAAAGAATCTAATTAAAAACTAATTGTGTTCTTCATATCCTGCTGCTGATACTTTCGAGTCCTGGAATTATCTTCCCAAGGCTTGCTAGATAAGGGGAGGTAGGAAAAAAAGAAAAAAAGTAAAAATAACATAAAATATATATCCAAAAATGTATTTGGTAACAATTCTAACAGAGAATTAGTGTTTCTGTCCAAACCCCGACCTTTCCCTGCTGCAGTTACACACAAAAGTTATTTTAATCACAGTATGCAGAAAGCAGCATCAGCATATGAGGCAAGAGAAAAAATATGTGGTAAAGCAAGTTGCATAGCCTGTTCGTGGACAGAAATTACAGTGCAGTTATAGGGAAGAGGTCCATGAGACAGAGAAACGCTTCCAGCCCAAACCAAACAGGAGGATGCGAGAGATCCACCGAGAGAACAGGCAAGAAAAATATTTGAAAGGAGGTGGAACGTGGGAACTGAATCCCCTCTTAACTTTTGCAGCAGTCAATTCAGACTTTCCAGAGGGGGATTTTTGCCTTGTCATACGTAAAGAGATGTTAAATAGGACTTGTCAGTTATGTCTACTAAATACCGTGTGTGTTGTTGGATGGAGGAAGCAATGGAAACACTAAAAAAAGAAAGGTATTTTAAACAGAAAACTACAGCGGAGTCTCAGCTCCTGTTCCACAACTCACTTCCACAAAGCAAGAAATTACCTTTCTTTTTTCTAACAGTGATCTCAAAATACAGCAGAGCTTTAAAAGGGTTTCTTTTTTTTTTAAAAAAAAAAAAAAAGTATAAACTGCCAAACCTAAAGCACACAGTTGCATGCACATCACTAGAATGCAGCAGTTGGAGTTGCCTAATGCAGAAAAGATGCTGTGCTACTATTGTGAGAATATAAGAACAATAGCTACTGCTACTATTCTTAATAGCCACCTACTTAACTAAAATACTTCATCAGCTGGAATTAGTCTGGTACGAAAGACGTAGCCTTGCCACCTGAACTTTTCTCCCCCCCCCCCCCAATAACCTGCACACACAGGAAGGTTTCCAGCAAGGGAGTAAGCTGTGAGTAGAGGAGGAGGAGATGCAGGGGGGTTGCATTAACACCTCCAAGGTACACACAGCAGCGCACAACCCATACCGGGGCTGTACCAAAGGGCACGGGCAATTTCAAACAATAAAACACCCGCGACAAAACCTCCTAACAGGGGGGGAAAAAAGCAGTTTATTTTATACCGTGCGCAGTTAACAGCGCTACAGGAACACGGAACGGGCCAGGCAGGCTGTTGGAAGCGGGGAAGCGCAACGCTTCATTAAAGTTTGCAAGGCCACCCCGGCGCTGCAGCATTCGGTTCACGCCTCGCCTCACCCAGGGCTCCCAGAGCCACGGGAAATACTTATATTTCGGGGGTGAGTTTTCACTCAGCAGCCTTCCGCGGCTTCGTGCCCCTGGCAGCGGGGCAGGTAACGACGCGGATCTACGGAAGGCGACGGATATTTCTTTTTCCCTTTCTCCCCCCCCAGTTAACTCGTCGCCGGGAAGGTTACTGGGAGATGTGCTCGGGAGGTACCGACCCGCCCTGCGCTGCCCCACAGCCGCGGCGGCCGGAGGCCCCCGGCAGCAGCTGCCCCTCAGCCCGGGGTGGGAGCGGCTTCTCGCCAGCCGCCCCCCCACGCACACACACCCTGGAGCGGGGCCCGCGGCGGCACCTCCATCCTCAACCCTCTCCAGGGCCGGCCCCGGGAGGGCAGCGGAGGCCGCGCCGCCAGAATCCGACGGGCGG